>QAXH01004550.1:1820-20087 GCA_004335635.1 Chloromonas sp. AAM2 | reverse complement strand
CCTTACTGCGCCCGTGCCGCCCCCGCTTGCCTGCGCCGCCGGCTGACGCTAGCAACTCGATGTCCCTGCGAATACACCGGACAAGCCAGTCAGGCAACAGACAGCGAGCAATGGTGTGCCCCACATTCTACAAACAAACGCATGCACAGAACCTTGTGATTCGGGTGTTGCTTGCAACAACACTGCTCGCCCTGATCCAGTTATGATGACTGCATTGCACAGACTGCCTGCAATCCTCAGCAGTGATAGCAGTGCAGCCTTGCGTGCCACAACGCACCTTCCACCCAGTTGCTGTGAGCTGTTCTCGCGCGACAGCGGCGGCTGTATGGGCTCGTGCGAGCGCGCGCGCGGCGCCTCTATGGGTGGGTGAGCGTGGAGTAAGGACCCCTCGCCGGCTTCCTGGTCACGTGGGGGCAGCAGCGGCCGCAGGGGGGCGCCAGCCCCCATCAACGAGCCCTGAAGGACACAAGCAATGGCAGGCAAGGGTTGGAACCAGGAAGTATTGAGGCCCACTGAACCCAGCTTGGCAAGCCTGTTGATCGATCCCACCCTGAATTGCGGTGATATCTGCAACCCCACAGCTGCTGCTGGGCCGCGGGTGAAAGCATACCCAGTTGCTTTCAATGACCTGCTTGCAGTCTGGGTGCTAAAGCAACGGCCACTACCAGCGCCATAGCAATCAGGGCAGGGCCACTATTGAACGTTGTAGTGGACGCCTGCACAGCCACTCACCCGTCGGGCAGGCCGCGCCCTTTCCTCCTGTGCGGCGTCCGCCCTGCCGCTGGTGCCCGGCTCCGGCACCGGCTCCTCCTGCGCCCGCTCCTGCCTCACCTCCTTCTCGCGCCGGTCCTCCTTCTTATCCTTAGCCTTGTCTTTTTCCCGCTCCTTTTCCTTAGGCTCCTTAGGCTCCTTCTCTTCCTTCTCCCTGCTCCGTTTGGACTCCTTATGCTCCCTAGGCTCCTTTTCTTTGTATTCCTTGGGCTCCTTTATCTCTTTGTACTCCTTGGGCTCTTTCTCTTTAAATTCCTTGGGCTCCTTGTCCCTGTCCTTCCCCTCCTTGTCCCTGCCTTCCCTCTCCTTGTCCTTGGACCGATCCTTGTCCCGGTGTTCCCGCGGCTCCTTGCCCCGCCGCTCCCGGCTGATGCCCGTGCCGTCCCCGCCCGCCCCGTCCCTTCCCGTGCTGTCCCGGTCCACCGCACCCCCACTGCCAGTGGTAGATGACGGGGCAGGCCGGTCGCCCTGCACAGACAATGCAACGCATGCACAACCCTTGAACGCCCATTGAAATCGACGTCTAAGAAAGCGTTCAAGACACGAGTGGTGGTATCATCCTGCCTGGTGCCACGCTTCACCTTGGGTGGCTCGGGCGCTTCCACCCGTGCACGCTTGGACGACGGAGGCGCGATCCCCGCACCCGGCTGCGCCGCAGCGGTGCTGTTGGCTGCAGGGGGCTCTCGCTTGGGCGCGGGCCGAGAGGTGACGGGGGCCTCAGCAGCTACGGGCACAAGCACTGCCCCACCATCCATGACGTCTGCTGATGCACGGCTAGGCCGGCCTGCAAACGCACACATGCACACATGCTCACATATGCACGGACCTTTTGGGGCATGGGGCGCAACAGGTTGCACTGCTGCAATATTCAACTGACGTAGAGTAGGAAGATATGTGCATGGTTGTGTACTGGCCCTATGTGGGCACAGCAACCTGGACATGGTGTGCGTTCCAGTCGCCAGCTCGCTTACTAGGTATCTGTGCGCCATTTTCATGCGCTGCGGGCTCTGCTTTCATCCGCTTGCTGGCGCGCCCCTCCTCCACCTCTGGCCGCTCCCCAACCGCCGCTCCTGCCGCTGCTGCTGTGGCTGCAGCTGGTGCTGAACCAGCCTGCGCAGGCAGCTTGAACTCCAGGGCTTCCGGCCGAAGGCGTGCCGGAGCAGGAGCAGCTGCAGCCAGCGCTGCCGCTGGTGGCCTGCCTGCTGCTGCTGGGGCCGCACTGGCGACGGCTGTCTTGCGGCCAGCCGGGGAGCCGGTGCTGGCGGTGCCATTGGCTACCAGACTGCGGCCGGCGCCACCAGCGCCCGCCTTCTTAGCCTTGGCTACGGCCGGCGGCTCGCCAAACGCCTGCAGCCACGTGTGAACATCAGGGTTGGCTCGCCACTGAATACCGACTGCCACTGTCCCAAAAAAACGATGGCAAACATCTTCTCTTTTTGCTATGGGTTGCGTGTGTCACAGCCTGGCCAAAGTGGGTTTTCAGGCCGGCACAGTGGTGGTCATCCACCTCTGCACAACGGCTGCCTCATTTAGATGAAACGCCTGAAATGGCGGACATGCAACTGCACTGAACACGCGGCAGGCATAGCAGGCCACGTTATCAGGGAAGCCACGATGTGCCCCTGATGTAAGTCACTGCAAATTCCCTGTTGCTTCACCCCACACACGCACAGCTGTGCCCTTGGCTTGCCCCGCTCACCTCCGCCGTGACCACCCTGTTGGGCTTGCCCGCCTCCGCCTCCATGGCCGCTGCATAAGACTTGAGCGAGACCTGTAGGTCCTCGCGCTGCTCCAACGCGCGCACCTGCACACGCACGCATGGTGGATGTTCACGTCACTTGTCCTTCCACTTGTGGACAGCAAAGGTGCAAAAAAGAACACACACGCACACCGCACGCGGACACGCGATCGCGGCTTGGCTGCACCCGCTCTGGGACAGACAGGGCGCACACGCACTGGGCAAGAGTGCATTGAGTGTGGCACGCCTGATGAGGTGGGTGACAAGGCATGGAACGGCGCGAGGCTGTTGAACACACCCGAGGGACTGGCCGCAGGGAGACGTAGAGGCAGGAAGCAAGCTGTTGGCAGGGTGCTACCCTTCCATGCCTCGCCACCCCACCCTTTCACACCTTGCCATTCCCACCCTGCCGCCACAACACGCCCCTGCCCAGCCATGTCTGCAGTGTTGCCTGTCCCCCAGGGCCTGCCTGCCTGCCTGCCCCTGCCCGCACCTTGTCCAGCGTCTTGCGCAGGTCATCCCAGTGCTTGTCCGCCACGGGAAACACGGGCAGCATGCGGTTCAGGACCGTCAGCACGTTGCGACGGGACGTGTACTCGCTGCTCTCAAGGCAAGATTTGATGGTGGCCTGCACACTGCCCAAAACGTGTATGGGTCAAGACAAACACGTGTTGCCAATTCACTGCTGTGCTTTGCGGGCCGCCTCAAAGACGCTTGTGTGGCCTCTTCCACCTACTATTGTCCTTTCCGCAGCCACCTCTTGCATAAATCGGGCATGCTCATAGCACGGCTCAACACCACGGTCGCACCCCATCCCAACCCAATTCCCATGACTCACTCGCACACAACCTGACTAACCTGCCGCCTCCCCCCTGGTCCATTCCGCTGCCCTAACCAGCCCTGCCCCACACTCACCAGCGCAATCCTGTGCCATTTGAACACGAGCTTGCGGTACTGCTCGTATGAGGTCCTGCGGTCGTCCTGCGGGCCGCCGGTCAGCGAGATGGCGAACCCGGGTTTGCATTTGCACTCGTCCTCGTAGACCTGTGCAGACAGAGGTGGGGGCCACACCAGGTCTCGCATGGGCCTCCATTGCGTTCAGACGGCACCCCGTTGGTGCAGCAGTTGGAGCCATCTCCTACAAGTGTAGAATGTTGTGCTGTCGCAATGCCATGATTAGGCAGCGTTTCAGTGCCCAGTTCTAGCACAGCGCTTTTTGCAGCTGTGTATCGCATTGTCCTGAGTGAAGCGCAGCACAATCCCTGTGACCTCCCACCAGAACTTAACACAGGAGGCTGCAGAGGGGCAGCAAATGCATGCAACCTGGTGCTTGATGGAACGCTACGCTGTTCTCACCGACATCTGCCATTTGGACCCTATTGGCGGCAGTCGGACCTGAATAGTGGTGGGGACACGACCCTTGACCAGTGGCCCAAACAACATTCGGGACTGGGGTGTTCAGCTATTATTCTTGAAATGTGTTTCCTTGTACGACCACATCCAACTGGGCTTGCCAGTGCCCTAACTGCAGCGCACCATCCCAGGCCGCCGGCGCCTGCATCAGCGCACCTTCTCCGAGCTCCTCCAGTGGTTGATGAGCCTGAAGCTCTCCAGCAGGAACACGCCCATGTTGACGGCCTCGTGGTCAGTGAGGCAACGCAGGGCGGGGATTACGTCATGAATCAGCTGCACCAGATAGCAAGCACACAAACAGTTGATCAGCTGCACCAGATGGCAAGCACACAAACAGTTGATCAGCTGCACCAGATGGCAAGCACACAAACAGTTGATCAGCTGCACCAGATGGCAAGCACACAAACAGTTGATCAGCTGCACCAGATGGCAAGCACACAAACAGTTGATCAGCTGCACCAGATGGCAAGCACACAAACAGTTGATCAGCTGCACCAGATGGCAAGCACACAAACAGTTGATCAGCTGCACCAGATGGCAAGCACACAAACAGTTGATCAGCTGCACCAGATGGCAGACTGGAATTGAAATTGGAGAGGACAACAATTTCGCACGTGAAACTTGAACGTGCCTGTCGGGTGTCTGAAGGTACTGTTGGGGGCTTGCAGTCGTGTAACACTTCAAAAGTTATTTGCGAGAATTTCATTTTCTGCAAGTTTTCAGGGGGAGGGGCCAGTGGGGGGCCGGGCGCACTTGCATGAAGGAGGGCGATGTGGACCTGTAACAGGAAGTAACTAGCAGAGGTTTGACTCACTTTTGACGTTACACAATGCGGTACACACACGCGAGTTTCCTCTTAATACTAGGACTGAAGGACCAAGGACGCAAATGACCAACGATTATGAAGGACGAATGATGACGAGGACATGGACGAGTGAAGGCGGCGCCCTGCGAGCTGACCTTGCAGGAATGCCCCTCTAACGTGCAGGCTGAGTTGCAGGGACAGACGTGCTCCGCTCGTCACAGCAGGTCTGCCCAGTTGGCACCGCACAACCCCCGTCTCGCCTGGCAGCGTTTGCTGCCCCGCACCCGCTCTCACCTGGTTGAGGTACCACACAGTTGAAAAGAATGGCACGCTCAGGTTATGCAGCACCTCCACGAACTTGGCGCAGTAGCAGGCATCCTGTGAGGGCATGCAGCACCCGCAGCTGAGGACTGAGATCACCATTCTTCCAGCTATTCAGCCCAGGTGCAGTCAGGGAAATGAAAACACTGCAACCCTCAACCACCAAAGTTTACAGGCAGGGGCAGGTCGCACCTCTCTTGTTTCAATTGTGACGTGAACACTGCCAGCAACGGAACAATGCCAATGCTATCAACAACAGCACACTGGCAGTTTCCACGCACCGTCGGGCTGCACAGCAGCCTGGGCAGCACACACTCGCTGACCAGCACCGCTGCCACGGTCCGCTTGGTGCTGCCCTGCATGGGGCACAGGGGCATGCATGACAGCAGAGGATGGTGATGGTGATGATGACAGGGATATCCAATGCAAACAGCGCTGTGACGATGTGGCAGCAGTATTGCCCTGGCTGATCAATCCCCATACTGATCAAATGATCACAGTGTTGATCCCTGAGTCCAATACGCAGCCCTGCCAGCGTCTCCCCCTCCTTCTCCTCCCCTCCTCCCCTTTGCTCAACACCACAAGTGCACCAGCAGTCCCTTGAGATGCGAGAAGAGTGGTGATGTATATCGGTGCTTGAGCCATCCTGTGTTCGACTTGCCGATACAAATGCAAAAAGACACTCACTCAGTCAGTCACTCACTCAGTCACTCAGTCAGTCACTCACTCACTCACCAGCAGCCTGTCCTTGTCGCGTGTGAGCAGTGCGATGGTCTGCCTGACGCTGTCCGCCTGGGACTCCATCTCCACTGGGAGGCGGCTCACCAGGGCCTGGAGGCGCGCACAAGGCAGGGCAGGCACAAGCACTGTCAGGCAAGGATCGCACACTGCCTCCAGCAAGCACACTCTTCGAATCGATTAGTCGTTCAAAACATTGTTATATTGTACAAAGGAGCAGAAATCTTTTATATGAGCAACTGGCGAGAAGCCGAGAGGGTGTCTCTGGCTACGCTTGGCTTTTACCGCTACTTCCACACTGCTGTCCACCCGGCTGACGCAGGTTCCCTCCAGCCCTTACCTTGAGCCTGTCCCTCTGCTTGCCCAGCTCGACCAGCTCGTCCTCTGTCAGCGCATTGAAGGCGTTGGGCCCGGCCATGCGTGCGGAGCTCAGGCGCGCCTCCACTCCCCGCAGCTCGGCCTTGGCCTGACGGGAGCAGCGCAAGGGAGGCGAGGATTGGCTTCGGGGTCGTCAAGCCTCAGTTGCAAGACGTGAGTGAGGGAGTGAGTGTGTGTGTTTGTGTGTGTGTGCACATGCGTGCGTGCGTGAGTCTTTGGCACTGGCCTCACAGGTTGCAATAGTTTCCTGTGTGAAGTGCTCTTCACCGTCTGGTGCATGCCATCAGCGGATAGGGTGTGCCAGAGCCATACCCGTATCCTTTCACACCTTTTCCAATTCAACTTCGTACGTGCGCGTGGGCACGTATATATCGTTAACTGTCAGCGCCCAGAAGAGCGTGTACAAGTGTGGGCTGGTGGCCTCCCAAACGCTCTGCACACAGGTCGCAATGATATGATAGTCAGTCCAGAAGCAGGCAGCAGCGCTGATCCACAGATCCATGCGGCACTGACACATCCTGGTGGCCAGGGGCGCGCTTCAGGAAAATGAGACGGCCTGCATCTTGTGGTAGCGAAAGAATCGCATCCTGCTGCTGCCTCTGTGACACCACACCACTGAATTCTAGAGTGGAGCATGGCCAGGGCTACAGGTGCCACAGACTGCACAGAGATCACAATCACGCAACCTAACTCAACAGGCCACGTGGCACCCACACCAACCACCACCTTAGCTGCGTCTCAAGCTTCACGCCACACTGTCAGATGCCTCATACCATTGCCAGTACCAGTGCCTTACTGATCCTTACACAACGCAATTCTATCACATACTGCATCACAGCGTTGTCATGTCATATGCTGCGCAGATCCTACCACATTTCCTGATTCAAGTCATGGCCAAGCGAGACATGCTGCTTGCTCAACTGCCTGGTTGATGTTTGCGCCATCTTCTGTTCCCCTTGCGGGACGATACAGAGGTAAATCTACACACACATACCTGGTTAGGCGCACTGACCCTGACGACCTCCAGCATGGCCTGCCAGGCAGCATTGGCCGCTGCAGCCCGGGCAGCTGTCGCCGCATCCGGGCCACCGGCACCTGCCGAAACACCCGCACTTGCAGGGGCGCCGGCCCCGCTGTCCACATCCATTTCGCCCGCCTCCGGGCCCCCGCCGGCCCCCTCCGCTGGCTCTATCTCCCCTTCCTCGGGCGACGCTTGCTGCAGCTCGTGCAACAGGCGCCGCAGGATGGGCCGGTGAGCCTGCAAGAGCGACACACATGTATCATACACCGCCCTTACTGAACAGAGGCATTGCGCCACTCATGCCGGCGTGGCTGACTGGAGGCATGGCTGGCCCAAGACTGCCTTGCATCACATGGATGCCCAGACTGCGAGTTTGCCAAAAGCTGCTCCAGTGACCGTCAACATCGCCTCACTGCCCAAGCTGATAGTGGCCATTGGACAGCTTCACTGCATTCTCATCACCATTACTTCGCTTACTGCGGCTTCGCACCTTGCGGTGCTTGTCCAGGTGCTGAGCAGTCGCCTACATCACCCCACTAAGCAAAGCATGAGCATGATGCCCCCGACCAGTTGAGCACATGCCATGGTCACTGCTCCCAGTCATTGCACCCTGTGCCTGCCTTGTACTGCCTATATTACCATGTCCTGCCTGTACTGATTGTACTGCCATGGCCTGTCTGTACTGCCTGTACTGCCTCACCATGAACACCACCTCGGGGTCTAGGTTGTACTCTAGTCGCAGCGCCTGGATGCCGGGCAGCAGCGACTGGTAGTCCTCAAATGTAAGCGCACTCTGCAGTCAGCCATCACAGAAGGCGATATCATGCGGTACAGTGATGAAGCAAAACAGCACACAGCGCACGAGAGCAGCACTGGGGAGCGCAGGCCAATTCCTCCGAGGCCGTTTGAGGAACAAACTTGAGAACGTGTGGCAACATAACAGCATGTTAGCAGCAAACTCATGCAAGGCTCAATCTTGCAGTCCGGAAGGCTTGATAGCATGATGGGACTCACAACACAGCCGTAATCGTGGAAACAAATCTCGGGTTAGCCCTAGGAAAGAAGTGAAAACAAACATGCATATACCGTTACTGCACTCGTCATGCTGCGTGGGCACTGCCACACTATTCTATGCACCTTGCCCTGTTCAGCCGCTCATCTCAGTGTGCCTGTTCTGGTCGGTTGGCGCACCTGCAGGAACTCAATGTACTGTGTGCAGGTCTCGTGGCACTTGTCGTACAGGCCAACCACGAACTTGATGTGCTGTGCTCCTGTGTGGATCTGCAGACACGTGCGTACATGCAGTACGGCTCGAGCAAGATAACATCTCGCCTGCCCGGTGCACCTGCAGGCTTGCTTTTCTTTCCCCCCTCTTCTTCTGCGCATGAACACACGTCTGTGATCCCCTCTCATCTTCCTACGTTCGCTCACACATCCTCTCCTGCTCCCTCCAGCTTGCACTCCGGTCCAGGATTCCCTTGCCCGCTCCGTGACCATGATCGCCTGCCTCTGCTGCGCAACGAGGATGAGAAGCGGCAGCGCCAGCTGTTGTCTGGGCGGCCCCCGCTGCAGCGCCTCCAGCAGGCGCCTGCCGCCCCTAGCCCACGCCTTGCGGCTCTTGTCCACGTCCTTCATCAGCACGTAGCTGCTCAGGGCCTCACCGCCAAGCTTGCCCTCAAGCTGAACAAGAACAAAACACATCGTCAACACGTAGCGAACTGCAGTGTCCTAAATAATACATGATGTGTAACGATGAATGTGACTGAGCATTTGTCCGGCACATGTTGATCAACCGTGCTCGCTTTGATTCCAACTGAATGAATTAATCCGGAAATAACTATTTCAGGCCAGATGCGGGCTGCTCTGCCCTAAGCCTCTTACTTCTTATTTCTCTAAAGCGTTTTCATCAGGTACGAATGTCACGTCAACGGAATGAATCATCTGCCGTACTGTTGTTTTTCACGTGTTGTCATCAGCTGCATCATCCGCGTGGCTTGCGTGTGCTGGCTCACCTGCTCAGCCGACAGCTCCACCACCACGCTGATGCCCGTGAGCGTCTCCACCAGCTCCTTGAGCACCAGCAGGTCGAAGCTGTCCGCCCCCCGCAGCGCGTTGGCCAGGAACTGGCACAGGGAGAAGATGTCGACCTCCTGGTACCTGCAGATAGCAGCAGGCCAAGGGCTGGTTTTGGGCATGGCGGGCGATGCAGCTGAACCCAACACATGGCACCCCACACGACGTTGATTGGTAGGCCATGCACTGGTGGGGTACAGATGGTGCAGGCGGGCCTGGTTCGCCTGTTGCTTCCGTCCCGGTGCACCTACTTGCGGCAGACTGCTCCTGAAAACTTCGCCAGAGACTGCAGCCAGTCACTGATGTTTGTGCCGTCGTCCTTGACCTGCGCAAGACATTCACGAGACAAACACACACACGACAAACTTGACGTGCGCGTGCCAGCATCCAAGCCATTACAGGGCACATGTAGATTTGCCCAACGCACCGCCCAAAACATCAAACGATAGCAGTGGGCCTACGGTGCTGCAGCTGAGACGTGAGCACATGTGTGTGGCATCAACGCATGCAACCGTGGTCTCCTGGATGCCTTGCATTGGCAACGACAATCACCAGTGAGGGGGATTGGCGTGACAGCCCGCATGTCCAGCTGGAGCATGGTACAAGAGACGCGTGGATTTGTGCGCTTGCTTACCTTCTCCCTGTCCATCGACAGATGTGACAGGATTACGTATGTGAGCGCGTCGAAGGCCAGGGGCGTGAGGTACTTGAGCGCCTCAACAACGGGCTCCAGCTGGTTGGGGTACGCCTCGACCTGAACAAACACACAGGCCAACCGAAACGGGTGCAGGAGATAATTGGTTGGTGGAAAACAGCATGGTCGATGCGTGGCAGAGAGCAACTGTAGAGCGGAATGTAAGCAACGTTCCTGGAATGTATGAAAGGCACGTGGCAGGGCGGAGACGGTATGTCACAAGGTCATGCAATAATCAGAGCTATTGGGTGACAAAGGCTAAATCATGTCCTACGACGGCTATCAATTCTACAATTCTTTATCAGTACAACAAGCAACATGACGAGCAAGGCACAACGAGAATTGCGTACGGCCAAGCTGGTAATCGACTTGCCGTTGACACCAGCACTTCCAGCACGGTCCATGGGTTGGCTGCCGCGATCTTTGCCAGCATGCGGCCATGTGGCTTGCATGCGTCCTTGAGGTCCTTCTTGTCGGGCGCTGAGTGCAGCCGCTTGAGCACCTTGCGCGTCTCGTACATGGCCATCTTGTGCGCGGCGGACAGGTACGGGTGCCGTTCCACCTGGTCCTGGGGGAGGCGAGGCACACGGGGGGAAGCTGAGTCTACTGAGGTGGTAGTACATGTACCACTTGCTCCATCTTACAGCGTGTGAAAGGGTCTGCAGCAGGGCTCCCAAACCAAAATAGCGACACACAGTACTGTGAAGAGTACGCAGCTGACTGGTACTGTGGCCAAGCTGGACATAGGTGGACTAGGCATGGGGTTGTGTGGGAGCTTGCAGGTGCTCAATACAGACCAGCGGTCGAGTGACTGGTTATGCGTAGAGGACAGTGGCACTGAAGAAGACCAGGAGGGTGCAGCCAGCACCGACCACGTGACACCAGGTTCCTTGCCTCAGCCCCGAGCTCATGCTCATGCATCACTTCAACTGTAGACTGTTTGACTGGTAGTGCGGTGTCACCCGCAGTGATAGCAGCGGTGGTGATGGTGTCACGTGCGTACCTTGAGCTCCGCATACAGCCTGTAGCGTGTCCCAAACGGCAGAATCTTGAGCAGCTGCCACAGCTCCATGGACAGCGCCGGCATGCAGGGCACCAGGCACGAGGCGGGCAGCAGCACGCGCCCCACCACCTCCTCCACCTTAGCAGCCTCCAGGGCCAGCGGGCTGTCGGGGGCTGTGCTGTCCTGCTGCTGGCCGCCCGGGGCAATGCAGTAGAACAAGTACTGGTGGCGCATTGCCTGGATCACCTGCAGTGGAACAAGTAATGGTGGCGCATTGCCTGGATCACCTGCAGTGGAACAAGTAGTGGTGGCGCATTGCCTGGATCACCTGCAGTGGAACAAGTAGTGGTGGCGCATTGCCTGGATCACCTGCAGTGGAACCATGCGCTGGGCCCTTTAGTCTTGCGGCTGGTGCAGCTGACACACAGGACATGCATGGCTGTGTGTGTGTGTGTGTGTGTGTGTGCGCGTGTGTGTGTGTGTGCACCCGCGTGCGTGTTGCAACGTAATGCATATACAAGGCTGGTTGTAAATCGATGTCAATGCGCCAGCAGGGAGATGGCTCAAGGCTTTGGACATGCTTCATGTGCTGTGGTGGTTGTCTGAGAATACGTCTGATGTGGTGGGTGTCTGCCTGGGCAGTGGTGGGTCTCTTGACTGGTGAGCAGTGTACGAGTTGGAGTTGTGACTGGGAAGCGACATGACATGCTTCACTTGCCTTGGTGAGCAGCCGAGGGTTGCGGCCCAGGAAGGGCCCCAGTGTCTTGAGCGCCTCAATGGCCCGGGGCGACACCGGGGGCCCGGGGGCCAGGTGGGCGGGCAGACCGGCAATGATGCCCGCACTGCCGCCACCCAGACCGGACCGCGCCATCACGTTCTGGGGAACAAACATCGGTGGAGTGCTCAGTGTGGTTATATCAAGAGAGTCAGTGAAGTGATGAGGGGGAGTAAATAATTTCATTTCCTTCCAGATTGCGTTTCTGTGAGGCCCAGGCTGCATCTGAAACACAGGACAGGAGGCAAAGAGCAGGACCATCACCATACACTCTCTGCCTGGCGCTTGAACGACGGCTCAGTGTTTTGTCAAAGCTGTTCAACATCTTGCCCCAGTACTTGCACACTACTACTACTTGAGGAGGTTGGCAGATAGATTGGCCAGGAGAAAACCAACTGCCTAGCTGTCAATACGAAACACTTCACTTCCTGTGCTGCTGAGGATATAACGCAGCTGTATCCCATGCTGCTGCACAACGCCTGGCCCGGCACATGCGTTCTGTCGCCCCCTCACCAGCGCCGCGTCGAGCAGTCCCTGCGCCAGGAGGGCCCGGGGCGCCAGGCGGTCCAGCACGGGTGCCAGCTCCTCCGTGACCGCATGCGCGAGGGTGGCGCTCAGCGGGGCCCAGGCGGCGGGCTGCATGCCCAGCGAGGACAGGTGGCTGATCAGCACATGCGCCACGTCATACGCGCCAACCTGCGGACACAGGTCATGGCCAAGCGAATCATGCTTCTTGCTCAGATGCGTGGCTCATGTCCACACCATCTTTTGTTCCACTTGTGGAACGATACAGATGTCAAACAAAATGCACACACACCTGCAGCAGTGCCTGGGGCAGCACCCTTGTTAGGATGTGGCATACAACCACACATGCCCTGCCACCTGCACTGCGACAGCTTGAGTTCCAAGTGCAGGGACATGTACCGCTTGTTCAGACCCCAGCAGTCCACGCAGCTGCATTGCTGCCCAGAGGTGACACCCCAGTGCCTGCCCTGAGTGTCACCTGCAGCAGTGCCTGCGCAAGCGCCAGCTTCTGGTTCCTCGCCGCGTCCCTGGGCAGCAGCAGCGCCTCGTACTTGAGTGCGGGGTCCAGACACAGCGCGTCCGCGCGCAGCTGGTTGGCGGGACGGAAGCCGGTGGCGGCCAGGGACAGCCCACCGCCCCGCTCCTCGCCGTACCCGCCGCCACCCATGGGCCCCTGCATGCCTGCACATGTCATGCAAGGAGGAGGCACTTGCTGAGTATCGTCAACATGGGCACCCATTGTATTGCAGCAAGCGCAGGCGCTGGTAAGCAGGAGGAACTTGCTGCCACGGTTAGGCACAAAATTGCCCAACCACGTGAACATCAGCAAAGTGTTGATAGAAGATGTCCTTGTATAGCAAATTGTGATCGGCTGCACACACCCAGGCCCGAGTGTTTGGTGGTGAAGTGAATCTGTAGAACAAAGGCGTGTATATGCAGCATTGCAGCTAGGGCACAGCACAGCACCAACTACAAAGGCGAAACTGAGCTACATTTCCTCGAGGCCCAAAGCCGATTTGACGGGCTCTTCATCACAGAGTCCAGTACACCAGCTTCATTTGCACAACCACAGCAGTATGTGCATGTCAGGTGCCACCATAACCACCCCCTTTTCCCATGGTCACGCTCGCACATGCCAACGCACTGTCGCCCCGGCCTACCGCACCTGAAATGCCATGCGGCGCCTGTGCTGTCTGGTACAGCCCCTGGCCCTGCTGAGCACTGCGCATCATGGCGATGAGGCCTGTGCCCTGCGGCCCACCGCCCATGCCCGTGCCCAGCATCATGGGTGCACGGGCTGGGGCATCCAGGACCAGCGCTGCACGCAGCCCGTTGCCACCTCCACCGCCACCTGTGGCGGGCGCTTCTTTGTCTGCCTCTGCAGCGACTGGAGCGTTGAGGTTGATGATGCCTATGTTTTCCACCTCCTTACGCAGCTCAGCCATTGTGGCCTCTTGCGCCTGTGCAGTGGGCGACCGCACACCGTACAATGTGATACAAACCGTCGGAACATCGTTCATGGCAAGGCATTGAATTCTCTTGACCAACTCTAGTCGCACACACGCAGTGCACGGTCTGATCTTAGGTGCACAAACACAACAAGACACACACGCCCGCTGCAATGATGCTCTTGCACTGGGCCAAGCAGCCCTCAGCTGACTCCCTTACCCTCTGTGTGTGATGTCCCTACCTGTCACATGTGCACTAACGGCTTGGACTCCTTCACTTACGTCGCAAGGTGCCCCCTTCCAATCATCCATTGGACTTTGATCCGGTATGTGCTGATTCCCAGTCCCCACCTTGCCTATTTCGTCGTCCTGTGGCGCTAGGTGCGGCATGAGTTGCTCCAGCTCCACCAGTCCGTCGGAAATCAGAGAGGCCGCCAACAGGGGCAGGTTGGGCCAGGCAGGCGCGACATCAGGCTTCTGCAGCGCGTTCAAGAAAACAAGCCATAGCACAAGTTGTGAGCAGGGGCTAGCACTGGCTCAAGTCAGGGACTTACGACCCCTCTGAGCCGTGCGCTTGGGCTCATCTGTGCTCCAATCTCAGCCCCTGATTGGGCTCTTTCGTTGTGAAGTTGACATGCACTTGGCAACGCCCTCTGGCATGCCAGTATCATCACACACCTGGAGAGCCTACCATCCTACTGTACTGGTTGCGAAACCACCAGACCGCCAATTCCCCCACATGGCACACCCATGCGCATGTGCATGCTCACACGCATATGCAAAAAGCACCCACATGGTAGTGTTGGAACTTGAATCCCAGCAGATGCACAACCGCTTCCTTCTTGAACAGCGGCACCAGGCGCATGTATGCCTTATTGTGCGGCTGCATCTCCGCCGCATCGAGCACCAGGTCAAGCACTCGGTTCGGGTCAAGGTCAAAGTAACCAATCAGGGTCTGCAGACATGGAACATGGGCGAACACGTTCGAGGTTGGACGAGCAATGCAGAAGTAAGACCCGCTGGACTGGGCCAAACCAATCATAGAAGTTTTGTCCAGGATTCATGTGTCAAGTCTGATGCAAGTCTGTACAGACCATTGCAAAGGTACGAGCCGTTCAACTCGCACAAACAACACAAACACGATCGTGGAAATGGTGCCATGAGCAGTTCCCTTGACATCAACCATGAAACGCCTGCTCCGTTGTAGTGCTCCTCACGCACTCCTGAGTTCATGCTCTGTAGTATGAGCCCCTGACTTTATTGCAAAGCATGTGCCTTTGCACAGTGCGTGCAAATACACCACTTAATCTCAGAATATCTAAATTTTGGGCACCACATAAACACCGAGGTGACCCTTCTCTCTTGACGTCGTGCGTTCAAACATCACGAATGGTTGCAGCCTCTCGTGAATAGGTTACATTTGTCCTGCTTTTGACCTGGTCTTATCTGTCTTTCAACTTCGAACAGTGTTGCTAGTAATGACATTCGTATTTCTTGGCTGAGTGATCGCAATTCTTGGAGAGAAGCTGCAGTGCCGTGGGTTGAATAATGATAAGCCATGTAAAGATGGTAATGATTACCTGTATCTCCTTGTACAGGTGAGGCACCATGTCGGGCTCCAGCGCTGCGTCTCCAAAGTGGTTGAGGGCCACCAGCAGCTTGGCATAGCCCTCGCTGTCCTCCCGCACAAGATTGTACCTGAACAGGATGCAACAAACAACAGAGACGACTCTGCCTTGGACGCACGCAGTCACTTGTGTGCTGCTACTGCTTTTGGTGAGAAACTGGTGATTGACATCTGGCGCCCACAAACCCACGGTGCAGGGTCTGTGCCTCAAGAGCCAGCCCCTTTACTCAGTTCCCATGCTGGCCCAGCCCCGGGCACAGTCCCTTGCCTCACTTTGCCACTGTGTAGAGCGCCTTTGTGTTGTAGCGAATCTCCTTCTTGCGCCATAGCTCTGCATTGTCCACCAGCCCCGCCGCCTGCATGCACTCCCCGTCCAGCACCTCCATGGCCACCTTCCGCTCGACCTGCGCAACCGCCACAACCGCCACAACCGGCACGCTTCATGACCTCACAAGGCAGGCATGTGGAGAAGAACCCACGGAACAAGAGGTTTAAGCACACATTGCCTGGAACAGCATGCAAATTCATCGATATGAGCCATGAACACACCAGCTTATTAATCAGTAATGACTTGCCTCTTGCATACAATCGGCATACACATCACCGTGTGCGCGACATGCACATATGCAGAGGTAGAGGAACGTGATTATAACTCCTCGAGTTTCAGATGCATACAACGTTGGTTGAAAGGTGCGTAGCCTGACACGTCCTCATTTCTATCCAATAGTGTCTGTTTTAGCAACTGCTGCCTCCGCTTCTGCTGTGTGCTCAGAAGTACCTTTGTGTGCTCATTTGGCCCGTGCATGAGCCTGTGTGCTCATTGTGGCCCTGCTGCGTACCTTTTTGTCCCTGAAGCTGGCCCGCATTAGCTCCACCAGGCCCGCACGCCGCAGGCCATTGCTGGTCCCGTCAAGCTTGATCCACAGCAGCCTGCATGGCAGTCACGTCAACGTCGGCTGTGGACCCCTCGGCCAGTGCAGCTGCCCGCCGGCAGCAATACGTCACTGCAGTCGTTTGTAGCCATGGCACCGCTTAGCATGCCATTCCATGTTTCCCGGGCTTGGTCGACTGAGATATGCAGCCAGGAGCTGCATTTCATTGTGGGTTAGGGGCCATGTCCGACAGTGCCCAGCCCACTGCTGGTGTACATCGCGGCCTGCCTGCGCCTGGAAGTCTGGCTGTGGTGACGAGCCTGTTGCCCGCTGCAGGGCCGACTGTGGTTGCACGCTGGGCAGCATGCCCAGCTGAAGCTGCACAGTCAGCTGTGGCTGCATGCACTGCCGTGAATGCCACGCATACTTCTCCCTACCGCCGCTGCTGTTTTAAGCAGCTGCACCATGCTTGGCCTGTAGCACTGGTGATCTGCTTACCAAAACGTCTCCACAAGCGCCACCATGACCTCTGGGGACGAGCCCAGCTTCTCAAGCTGGCCATAGAACTCATCGAGAGATGCTTCCGTGATTGGGCTCTGCGGAGGCGATGTGTGCACATGTGCTCGCATGCTGAATCGTGTCACTTCCTGCTGCATTCCATGCTGCTCAGACGCACAGCTCCACTCTGTGGTCGCTGGCAGCATGACGCGCTGTAAATGCTTTGTGTATGATACATCACCATGCACAGACTGTATACGTTTGATTGGCACATGGGGGTCCAACATGGGCTGGCTTTGGTCGTGACCAAGCGATGTGGTGGCTTGGAAGCTGGCTGCAGGCCATCATCATCTCCACTGACCTCCACCACCCGTGTCACCAACGCCAGCAGCTGCTCCTGCACTTTCTCAGACATGGCTGTGCTGGGCCAACCTCCGGATCATAAATTGCCGGTCTGCAACTATCTGCTGAACATGCCGGATGGCAGCGGCAAAGGACTATTTGCTCCCTACTTTGTCGGATTTGGCGATTGAGCCCAGCTGGAAGCGCGATGCGCAGCTAGGCTGGAACAAGGGCTGCAATTGTTCTCGGCACTCGCTTATCAGCACGTACTACCAAAATGAGCAAAGTTGCTTGCGTTACTGCAGCTCCCAATCGCAAACATCGGGATCTCAGCCCTGGCACGTGCTAGCTTTCCATGGGCAAATTTCGGATTTGTCAGTTGCAACAGCCTGAACTGAGCAGCTGCCATCAAATTGTTGTTTTGTTGTTGAAGTTTTTAATGCTCTTGAGCTCAGCATGGGGTAAACCAGGAGCCAAGGGCACCAGTGGCAGTGCGCCTGCACCTGGTGCTGCTTAGCAGGTACCCCGGCAATGACCTTATAAATGCGTCCACCCTGTCCTTTACAAGCCTTGGCCACATTCAGACAGTGAGCATTGCAACATGGACCTTTTGGAGGGCACCAGCAGTGCCAGGGATGATGTGGACTGGGCATTCATCGACGCAGAGCTTAAGGAAGTACCAGCAGAGTACCAAGAGCAACGTTTCTACCCTCTCAAGCATGTGGTTGAAATATTCAGCTCAGGAGACCCTCAGAGTCAAACAGCAGAGGTGGGCGCAGGACTTTTCCTCAACGTTTCAAGATGTCACTGCATTTCTGATTGCAACGTCCATGCACAACACGGCCTTGCACCATCTGACATGAATTGTAGACCATTCCATTCCGCCAATGGCATAGAAAACAAGCTGTTCACAGCACGACTGAGCCGTTCATGTCTGCAGCCACTGCTGCCAGGTTGACACTCCTGTGCTTGTAAATCCCTTGCGTTGTTGGACACCCACAAGTGTGATTCTCCAAGTGCTGCTGAGCTGCGATCACAGCATGGACATGCCTCTGCACACGGCCATGCTGGAGTGTGAGCCACAGCTGCCTCCCTGCAGTTTGGTAGCTGTGCTCGCATGCGAGCACCTCGGCCTGTCATTGCAACACCATGGCACTGCATGGGCCTCCCTGCATTCACGCATGGGCCTCCCTGCATTCACGCATGGGCCTCCCTGCATTCACGC
>QAXH01004545.1:357-14322 GCA_004335635.1 Chloromonas sp. AAM2 | reverse complement strand
GCCGGAAGCTCCGGAAGCTCTCGAAAGGTCCGGCTGCGCAAGCTGCGGCGCTCACAAGGCAGAGCACTGGCTGCTTAATACGAATGCTACACGTACAGTAGCAAACTGCTTTGCTTTGTTCCTTTCTCGACATGCGCATTCCTTCCCTCGGCAACACGTCATTCTCGCCCCGCTGTACACCCCTGTGACACAGTGTGCAAACTCCAATCAGTACAATCAGTACAATCAGTACAGTCCAATCAGTACAATATGCCCAATCAGACTTTGCAACTACAACACAGATCACCAACACATGTTCCAGTAGTAATGACAGAAATTGTCCCAGAACTGGCAAACTTTTTTTTTTAGGGTGAACTGTTGGTATGCAGCACGACCTTACGCCAAGCGTGTACCACTGTGCTGAGGGATGATTGCTGGAGAACTGCATGATATCCTTGACTGCTTCACGATTGCTCGAGAAATAGGTGTCGCGTTGATACTGTCGCGTTGGTGCTTCATTCCCAGCATGTGTACTCGTACTGGCGTCTGCTGGTGGCTGCAGGCAGGCATGGCGGCACCCATCCTTCTGTTCACAATACGGGTGATGCAGGGCTTTGCTGTGGGTGGCGAGTTCACTAGCACAATGGTAGGCATATAGTTGGGTCGGATGCACCTTGGGGCATGCTTACAGCGATAGTAACCCACACATCCGATGATGTGACGTTCCGACTAGATGTTGAAGGGGTCGATCTGAAATCAAACAGGGCTAACTAACAGGGTCAGAATGCGTGGTACATGCACCGGCTTGCTTCAAGAAGCTAAGCTGATTCTGTCGGCATTGGTCATTGGACCAGTATGGATTGATTTCTCTACCATTCAGAGCTGGTCTTTTAGTTGTTCGTGCCAGGTTGCGTTCATGCTCAGCAACAGAGTCTGTTATGATGATTTGTACTGTGCTTGCGCAGTGGACATGGGCAGTTGCTTCTGAAGATGCAATTGCATGCGCGTGCAGGTGTTCTTGGTGGAGCATGCAGCTCCGGAGCAACGTGGTGTGCAGGGGTCATGGGCGTTCTTTTCAGGTGGGCAGCGAGGGCAGCAAACAGTGGGGTTCATGGGCTGGTCCGGCTGTCCTGCAGCAGCCAGTGCTTTGGAGGACATGTCGGCAACTGTACAACTGCATCGACTGCACCTGAGGATAACACAGCTTTTGCGTGGATTTACATTATCTATGCGGTGTACGTTGCGTGCATTTGCGTTATGCAAGCAAGGCGAAAGGCAACACATATGTTGCTGTGGCATCGCCCATGGCCTGTATGGTAGGAGGTATGTATGATGCTGCAGACTGTCTTCACTGCCGCTCGACATGGCACCATGCTGGCCCTTGGCATCTTGAATGAACGAACAAATCATCTGTGGCCTGCGCCCTTCCATGCTGCGGCCATGCCTTTCAACTCGGCCTAATCATGCCCATGGCATGCCCTGTGTCAAGCGCTCATGACATGCCCTGTCACGTGCCCATGCAGTGATGGTTGGAGTGATCACAGGGAGTGCTGTGGCCATGACCTTCACCTTGGCAATGTCAGGTGAGCAGCAGCTGAGCGGAGGTTGAGTAGGCTGGTGCATGAGCGTTAGATTCCACCTGTAGATTCCACCTGTAGATTCCACCCGTAGATTCCACCCGTATTATAAACCAGACATGTACTTTTGAATTATCATGCACAAGCGTGCAAGCTGAGCATAAACATATGAATGCACTCCATGCTCCACTTTCAAGTTTTATTCTTTGCAACTATGTATCAGTCAGAGCCTTCTAGACCTGTGAGCAAGGCATTGCTTGCAAAGGCCTTTTCTTATACAGCCCATGATGTGCTTCTTGTGATGCAATGCATTCTGGTCCTGTGAGCAGGACAACGCTTGCAAGGGCCTGTTTGTTAGGTCATGCTCTTGGCCTAGATGAAGCGATTAGCTTGAGTCAAAAGGAACTAATGTGATGCATATGCTGCACTGCTCACCATGCTGCTCAGAGGAAACGCTCTTTGCATGGGGGTGGCGGATACCATTTTTGATAAGCATCGTCGGCAGCGCAGTTGGCATTTACATACGCAAACAGCTCAAGGTGGGCGTATGTCAACACACTGCCAACTGTTGAACCTGACTGCTACCATGTGACAGCTGCTACATGTGCACGGTAAAGCATGCCGTGCAGATCATGCAAATATTTCATGTTGCATTGCATGTAAGGTTGGGCAGCTAAGATGACAATGGACCCTTATTCCAGCTTTGTGCAGCAACAGAACAGTCAAGCAAGTCACGGCGGCTGAATCATTGGCATGAGAGGCCATGTACCTCACGAAAGCTCGTGGAGCAAGCTTGCGGGAGCTGCATCTGAGCAGCTAGAACAAACGCTTGTTTCTCCCACGGGTATGTACGTGTTGCTGCCTTCCCTGTGTTTGCCAACAGGAACCGAAAACGGATGAACACCATGGGCACGTGGGAGGCAAGCCCTTGAAACAGGTGGGTGTTCACTGCAGTGAGTGGCCAGCTCATTGGCAGACATGGGCGCTGAAAGCATGTGTCAATGATGACGCAGCTCTCATGTGATTCATGATGATGTGGCACAAGTGAATGTCTCACATGAGAAGGACACTGCAAACCATGGAACACGGACCTGCTTTGGTCTGTATCACAGTTTCATGTCCACACACACACGCACATGTCTGTGTCCCATGGCGCGTACACAAGTGTTTGTCCAGACTAGTAAGCGAACTGGGCTGCTGCATCAGGTGGTCAGGACACGCACATAAAGGATGCCACAGTGCGTCAATGCTGATGGGCTTGCTTTAGGTAGGCCAATCGTAAGTCTTTTCTGTGAGGTTGAGCACTGAAGCGGCTACTATGTTCTGCCTCTCCTCTCTTCCTGCATGATTAAACCTTGCAGTTGTGCAGTAGAGGCAGCACATGCAGCTGTATGCCTGAATTCAACGAGTTGAACACGCCACCTGCAGGTCACGATTGCTAACAATACACAGGTGGCGTTATTCAACTGCAGGTGGTGTTAGCAATCGTGACAGTTATCATGATCGACTTTCTCAACGCCGTGGGATTCTATCTGACAGTTATATTCCTTCCCCTGTATTACCAAGACCTTGTAGGCCTTCACCGGAAAGCGGTGAGTGAACATTGTGGGGATGAATGTGATCATGAAGTTTTACACCAGGAGCGCCCACATGCACTGAGCGCAAAAGCCAGCAAGCCTTGCCTGAGACGACGATGGATACCGTCCTAGCCTGCCCTGAGCAACGAATGATGCGGGTACGGTTAATGCATCTTCAGGGCTAATGCATTGGCCACGCCTTGGTTGGACTGGCCAGCTGGAACGCAATAAGGGGCTTGCTCTTTGCTTATCTGATGGTCTAAGGGCGATAGATCATCAGTGTTTTAGCTACAGCGATGCAAAGACTTAACCAAGGTTGGCCTGGTTGTGAAAGTCCATACGCTGGCCAGAACGATCATCTGCCCCATGTGCTACAGAACAGGCTATGTGCTTCATATGATGCCTTACTGATGATGTCTCTGCTGTGCGTGTACATGCCCTCAGAGTGACGTGTTCCTGCTGTGCTGTTCTCTCTGCCGCATTATTCCCATGTCGTTGTGTGTATTACAGATTCGATACTGTGCTGCTGCTGCATTTCAATTTCATGTGTCATGTTCTTCCTCAGGGTGCTGTGTTCCTGCTGTTCTGATGCAGGCGTTGTCCATACACTCCATCAACATGCTCTTGTATATGTGAGTGATGCAGGGCTGGATCAGCGAGCTTGCAGGAATGGCTGAAGTCATGTTTGACTGGACCAGTAATACACCCGTAATTTGCGCGGTTCTTGTGTTTGCCAGTGCTAGTGCGTATCTCTGTCTCTTGCATCGTCTCTTGTGTTTGGATGGCTGAATGTTTCTATGGTGTTCGGCGTATGGAATGGCGCTGCGCTCACACACTTGCTTTAAATGCAGCCTTGCAACCAAGGAGTTGCTGGTTTCTGCCAAGTGATGTGCAACACATGGCTTGCCTTGACTCATGATGGGTCAAAAGCATTGTCTTGTAAAGAACCCGTCTTTGCTCGTACGTGCATTGCCAGAGTTTCGTGTCTGTGTTGCCCCCGCAGGATTATGATCCCTATCGGTGGCTGGTTGTCTGATAGGTGAGCTGGACTACTGTCATGTCATCACTGTCACCTATTTGATAAACGTGCTATACAATGGAACCAGCCAATGATACACCGATGTGATGTAAAGTGGGTTTAATCTGGGCGGTATCTTTAGGGGAACATCAAAAGTTGCAACAGCATTCTGTCAAGAGTGGCCTCACATGGTCTTGTGCTGTGGCACAGTACGGGCGTGTGCCTGGCCAGCAGAATGCAAGCCAAACAGAATTGCCCAAGCTGCACTGTGGCAGGAAACCGCAGTTGGTAGTCAAGAATTATGACTTGCAGTGCCTCGCAATCATGTGTTCGTGAGGAACGTGGCATGTTGACTTGAATCATGGAGAGCATCACTTACCTGCTTGGGCAGTTCATCAACAACACGGCATACGTCGACTTGTGAGAACTCGCTTACGTGTTGAGCTGTACTTCATTCAGCCTTGTGATACCTGCAGGTATGGTCGCCTTTCAGTCATCAAATAACACGCAAACATGATCATTGAAGACACAAAGAAATTAGCCAATTCTGGAACAGTTCTTGCGTCTGATCCTAGAGCCACATGTGTGGCCACCTGTCCCAAACGATCCCCATTTGACGCAGTCAGTGTGTAACCTTTTATTCTGTAATGAGTCAACCGCAAGTTGGGAGGTGGAACTTCTCAAACCGGTCAGACGGGTCACACACGCGTTTGTCTCTGGACACTGTAGTTCCTGTCTCCTGGTTTGCTGTCCCAGAAGTGGCAATGCACCGTCTACCAGAACACGCAATGGTCACATCCGCTGTTCATCACATGTGCGATTAACACACACACCTGTGACACATCCACAGTATACCCAATCACACTTGGCCCCCACAACACACATCACCAACACTGGCTCCTGGCGGTATTCACAGGAATTGCCCCAGAACTGGCAAACTTCTTTTTTTGTAAGCTTGTTACCTGTGACGCTGTTTTCAGGCTGTAATTCAATCGGGCCTGTGATGCTTGCAGATACGGTCGTATTCCAGTCATTGCCGGCCCTTGCCTCTTCCTCATGCCAGCGAGCTACCCGCTGTGGTGCCTACTCAAATCAGGCAGCGCGGTTTGGGCATGGATGGCACAGGCAAGTAAGGATTGCGGCAACACAGACCACAGCTTCATCAAACTTGCGTTCATGCATGTGGTCTGAAGAGATGCGTTCAGTTGACTCATTCAATACGTGTATCGAACGAAAAACTATTTCTTTTCTATGAGCCATCTGCTACCGTTTCCATGTTCAAAGCAATGCTTGGGGCACAGCTGCGAATGTCATGCATGATTATATTAGCAAACCATAGTGGTCACGGCAACAAAATTCGTTATTCAGGCGAGTCATGGCTTCTTGCTCAGATGTAGTTGATGCTTACACCATCTTTCGTCAGACAGGCTTACAAACTCCCACACCCACACGCACCTGGTGACATCTGACATGCAGGCTGTGCTATGCGCCTGCATGGCGGTGTTCAGCGGGGTGCTGCCCGCAGCATTCGTGGCCCTTTTCCCGCCACAGCTGCGATGCACAGGTCAGGTGTCTGCATGTTGATGTGTGGGGGGGGGAGGAGACGGATTGGGTGCATAGCTTTACACCAGGGGCGCTTTGTCACGCTGCAGGATGGACCAATCATAGACCAATCAGCAAACGAACAAGGGTCCCAGGACCGCAGTGGCAAGCTCTTTGATGAGTCGCCTCTCCAGACTTTTCAAGCAAAGCGTCTTGTCGCGCTGCTGTCCCAGCTGGCTCGCGTTCTAGTTTCCTATCTGTGCCTGCCAGTCATCCAGTTGGGCGGTGACATGCGCCAACCGCGATGGGCGGGTTTGGATGGGCAAGAAAAGATGCACAGTATGAACAACAGGATGGGAAACAGTTTGGATACTGTGCCAGACACGCACAGCCTATCCGCATATCAGTCAACATATCTGTATGGTCACCTGTACCTATATACCTGTATGGTCACCTGTGCTTTAATGCTCTCGCTTAGGGCAGGGTAGGAGGGTATCCATCCTCGTCTCAGGCATGGCTTGCTGGCGTTCACGCTCGGTACACACAGTATATACAAGCCCTTCACGCTTGCAATTGCATACAGGCCTGTCCATTGGCCACAACATCAGCATGGCGGCCTTTGGTGGCACCGCGCCCATCATGGCCACAGCCCTCCTGCGTGACACAGGCGACATGGCCAGCCCTGCAGCGCTCATGATCATTGCAGCAGCGCTCAGCGCAGGGGGGGCAGTCATGGCATACAAGCTGTTTGATATGCGCTGACGATGGACCCAAACGTGCGTTCAGCAGCCAAGCTATGCGACTTGCGAAAACAGCGTTGGTTGAGTTATGTCATGCATCAGGGTTTGATGGCTTATGGGTTTTGTGATCAGGCCATGTTCAGCGTGTGAGTGAGCGGCTCTTCTGATCACGTAAGTGTGATTTGCGATGACAGCACTGGTTCGGCTTACCAGGTTTTGACAGCGTATTGTTTTGTTGTAATGTGATCTGGCCATGTTCAGTGTGTGGGATGGACAAGCGAGGGTTTTCACTTGATCAGCTGATCGTTGAAAGTACACGCTTCAGCCATCAGGGGTGGAGGGGGGGAGGGGATACCCCACCTGCATCTACTGATAAAAGACCGTATGTGCCCTGACCCACTACATAAAATATTACATGGCAATGGTAGGCTGTAGGCCGGAGAAACGCCTCACTGAACAAATGCCCCACTGAACAAAACGTCAACAAAAATGAGACGGTTTTGCAAACGGCTATGACACGTTGGATCCAGGCAATTGGTGAGCAGAAGAGTCAGTGGCCTGTGTCTGAGAGCAACTGACGGAAGCCCAGTCAGCGCGTGCCCTCCTCTCGTGGAAGCCAGCCCTTTCTATCCTCGGGACAGGACAAAACCCTACCTAACTCCCGTAACCTTGACATCTGTGCAAATAGGCCACGCTGTCGATAATGACTGCTCAAGCGGGCTTCTTAGCGGGCAAGGTCGCGTTGGTCACGGGATCGACCAGCGGTGGGTCTCTCGTTTGTTGCCAATGCGCCAGCTCAGTCGTGTCAGCTCCACGCCAGCGATATTTGAAGCCGGAGAAGAATCTGATACTCGTCGGCAATGTCTGCTGCCTGCAAGCGCTCAGCTCCACAGCCTGTATGTATAGGGCTGCATGATCGCATCATGACAGCTCGTTCATATGCGATGATATGATTCAAGCACCTGACATTGCTATTGGGATCTTGTGCTGCGCTGAGAGTCAACACGACCTGACGCAGACGACCTTGGGATGCCGTAACCCTAGGCCATACCCTTGGCATGTCATGCGATCAACTTTGACTAGCGCTGATCACTTGACCCCTGAAAGCCTCGCACATTTTTGACACCTTGGCCCCATG
The DNA here is from genome assembly GCA_004335635.1 of Chloromonas sp. AAM2. Lineage (NCBI taxonomy): Eukaryota > Viridiplantae > Chlorophyta > Chlorophyceae > Chlamydomonadales > Chlamydomonadaceae > Chloromonas > Chloromonas sp. AAM2. The sequence goes on along the minus strand of QAXH01004545.1, from coordinate 6,751 downwards.
ATTGACTGCAGAGTGCAGACTAGCGCCGTCCATTTACTCCACATACATGCTACACTCTGCCCATTCACAGGAATGCCCATGCACCTAACATGCTTGGCCCTGCTGCCTGCACCAGGAATCGGCTTGGCTGTTATCCGAGCTTTGGCTGGAGCGGGAGCGAATGTGGCCATGCATGGTCTGGGTGACAAGGCAGCCATCGCCCGTTTGCAATCAGAGCTGGCAGACCAGACAGGCTCCAAAGTGCTGGTGAGGGCTCTTGCATTTGACTAGCTGAGCTGCACCTTGCAGCCTACACAGCCTACACCCTAATGCCTAAAAATTCAGAGCTCACTACCGTAAAGCTTTCACGACCCTAGAACTCCATGTGCAAGCTTTGCATCTCGGCAATGCCCTTTGTTGCCTTCACCGGCCACTTGCGCTCAACTTCTCTTTTCGTGCTCACTCTTGCACGGCTTTTCAGTACACGGATGCTGACCTGCGGAACCCAGCTGCCATCCGGGAGGCTGTGGCTCGTGTGGCCGGGGAGCTGGGCGGGTTAGACATCCTACACAACAACGCAGGTAGGTAACTGTATCATAGCATCCTAGCATTTTATACAACAACGGCGGGGTCCGGCCACTTGATTGTGCCGGTACGGTAGGCAAGGGCATGAGCTGGGTTAGCTGATGCATGGGACTACACCCTGTGAATCAGATCTGGGTAGTGGAATTGGATGGAAGAGATACGAACCGGTTTATAAACTGAAGGGCAGTAAAACTGAGTATGTACAAATGGACATGAGCAAGGGGGCTGGAGTGTGGGCGGGCAGACACAAAGTATGCATGAATAGGAGGCGCACTGTTCTATGTGTACCTGCTGGCACATGCAGCTGTAAATTAGCAAGGTGAAGCAAGGCGAAGGAGGGGAAAGCAGGTGTTGCCTGTAATCTCCTGCCTTGCTTATGGCGAGTCAGAAGCGTATGCAAGAGAGAAACTGGGAAGGGTGTCCAAGACTGCAAGAGCAAAGAAGTTTGGGTCGTGCTCTGGAAGAGGATAGGGTAGGGTAGTAGCAGTGAATCAAAGACAGACCAATGGACTCAAGACTTCAGCGAAAAGGGTTGGTTGATAGGTAGGCTTGTGCAACCGCGGTGGGCGGGTTTGGATGGGCAAGAAAAGATGCACAGTATGAACAACAGGATGGGAAACAGTTTGGATATTGTGCCAGACACGCACAGCTTATGCGCATATCAGTCAACATATCAAGTGAAGCAAGGCGATGGAGGAAGGTGCCTTGCTTTGTGGCTCATCCAAACACTTGAATCGTTTTGCTCATTTACCACTCGAGCCTTGGAGTGTGATTACGTCCCTGTGTTGCCAGTGTCGATCAATGCCTGCCTGAATCATCAAGGATTCTTCAGCCTTGCACGTCCTGGCTTTCTCACCATGGTGATGGTTTTGCTACAAAGGGCACCCTGCTTTGCGCTGTTGAGAATGTACATCGACACATACATTGACGTGACTGCAGGCATTCAGTTCGTAGGCCCAGTGGAGACGTACCCAGAGGACAAGTGGGACGCCATCATGGACGTGTGTCTCAACTCAACCTTCCATGCAACCAAGGCGGCGCTGCCGCACATGCACAAAGCGGGATGGGGGAGGGTCATCAACACGGTGGGTGGGGCAACTTGTGCTACATTGTACAAGGACACATAGGACAATGATCAGAGGGTTATTTACACAAGGCTGGGCTGGGTTGGATGGGTGGGACTGAGATGAGCAGACCGCGGAGTGTGGCAGTGGAGGGCTGGTGCCACAGAGGCAACCTATGCTGTCAACGGTTGTCAGATGTCCTCACTCTGCATGCTTCTGACCATCATCGCTGTGTGCGGCAGGAACGGGGCCAATTCCGTCTCCGCCTGTCTCTTCATCTGTGTATCAGGCAAGCCATCCACAGCACACAAAATGGGCTGTAGGCGGCAGACACAGGGCCATTTCCGTCTCCGTTTGTCTCCAATCCTCTATATGTTTACATCTATCAGGCAAGGCATCGCACAGCACACAAGATGGGGCTGGGAGCAAACCATCCTTCTGATTACTGAGCTGTGCGCACTGAAACCTTGTGCTGCCCTGGACACCGCAATGCCTCTGGCCATGCCATGCAGGGGTCTATGCATGCGCTGGTTGCGTCGCCCTTCAAGGGGGCCTACAACGCAGCCAAGCACGGAGTGGCGGGGTTCACAAAGGTGGCTAGCTGGGAATGGATAGTGCAGCCAGTGTATCTGCTGTCAAACATGAAGTCAAAGCCACGCAAACCAGTTGATGGATTCACGCATGACAGGTGTTTGGACTGCAGGACACTGACTGCCATGAAGGACAAGCACACTGCTGTGAAGCTAAACATCAACGTTGCAAGGGTTAGAGTTAGGGTTAAGGTTAGGGTTACACCACAACCAATCCTACCCGTGTGCTGATGTGACAGCCTTTCCCTCCTGTGACCAGCCTACACACACATGGCTGCCCTGCTGCATCACTTGCGCCTCGGTCCTCTTTCTGTGCTGTGACTTGCAGACTCTTGCGCTTGAGTTGGCCCAGAAGAACATCACTGTCAACGCCATCTGCCCCGGATACGTGCTCACTGACCTAGTCAAGAACCAGATTGATGACACAGCAAGGTGGGTCTTGGCTGTCAGAGAGCCGGGGTGTGCTCTCAGGGATTTGCATAAGAAACGATGGCATAGCAGGGTGAGGAGCACAGCAAGCACTTGGCTACAAACAACAACGCAGGCCCGGCCCAGGATAAGGACGGACAAGTGGCATTGTGAGGCGAGATACAATTGAAATATGTGTGGCCAAATCCAGTTGCAACCGTCATTGATTGACAGGCTTGCGTCACTGCCGTGTAGGGTTAGTACCCGAGGCATTGAAACGTGAGAATTGCACAGCTTCGAGCCCATCGACCTGTGTTGCTTGGTTCAGCTACCTCCTGAGTTGGTTACTCTAAGCCGTACCCAAGAAACGAGCAATGGTTGATCTGCTTGCAGGATACGCGGCATTCCACGTGACAAGGTCATTTCTGAGGTCATGCTTGCAGACCAGCCCACCAAGAGGGTAGGTGCTGCACTGAAACTGGCAACTGCTCATGCAAGCGAATTTGCTGTACATCTTTACATACAGACAGTAGGATTGCAAACGCCGCCATGCAGAGTGTATACTGGCACATTGAACGCATTGTACATAGAAATGGGCCCACATGCGACGGACACGAACGCTCGCAAGCCATGCAAGTGATGAGGTTAGATGCCGTCCGGACACACACTGAGCAACAGAACGAAATTGGTTTTGCGCTGACATGGCCTATTCTGCCATTATGGAGTCGGACGACAGAGATTGTTCTATACCTCATGTGTGCAGTTTGTGGCGCCAGAGGATATCGCTGGGATGGTGCTACACCTCTGTGGACCCCACTCTTCATCCATCACCGGCACATGCCTGTCCATTGATGGCGGGTGGACTTGCCGTTAAGCATCCCCTGATGAGAATGAGGCATGCATGGTTGCCACCATCCTTGGGAGCTGCTTGAGCTGCTGGCTGGGAAAAAACAAGATGTTTGCCAGTTCTGGGACAATCTACAGAAACACCACTGGAGTCAGCGTGGCAACAGGAAAAGGGGACAACCACAGGGGATGGTTGGGTTGTGTACGTGGATAGAGATAGTGAATACTGCGTCTGCACCACAGGAGCTGATGACAAGGCCAGGGCAGCCAAACTGGCCCCTACATGGCCAGTGACCCTGTTTTAAACCCTGTTTCCACAATTTCCTAATCATAGCACTGACGCCAGTGCAGTTCTTGGGTCACTGTCCCAGAACTGGCAAACATCTTATTGTGTTTGGATTTACACAGCTGGCTGTTACTGGGATGGCTTTACAAAGCCCGCCTAGTTCGTCCGCCAGCTTGCCCTTGACAGATCAGCCATACCCTGCCTTGCCATCCACGTCTTCGAAGTTAGTTACTTGTTCTTTAGTGTCAGGTGGCCGGGTTGATGCGTCATTGCAGCACGCCAGCTCAACATTTGGCGGCATGTGTCTAGTGCCCAATCAATGTCTCAGTCGGGGGGTGGAGGGCTTGGCTACCTCCCCAAGGAGGCGGGTGGCCATCCATGTCTCCGCAATTGTCATGCACAAGATCCGCATCTGATGACCATTTGGCTGTGTAACGTCGCTTGCATGCCTCCATGCTAGGGCGACATCCACCATCATAGCGACAAATTGGAGGTCCAGGTTTCAAGCGCAGATTTTTAAAAAAAGGAGCCCACAGAAAGCCCACTGCAACAGAAAGGCAAGCTCACTGGTCGTAGCTTGACATTGGTCATGCAACAACACACTCTTGGTCTCGGATAGAAATAAGTCTCGGCAAACTGATCAAGATAAAAACTGCAAAGACCGGTTTGTCATTGTCCTCAAGCAATGCGCAGCACGGGCCTGTGCCTTCTGAGCCAGTGTAGCCTTTCAGCGGTCCCCGTGCTTTTACCTGCTTTATGCTTTTCCAATCAGAACATCTGGTTTCCAAGCAGAGCATGCCACAGCCATAGACACGCATCATTCAGACAGTGCACATACATGACAGATGCTGCGCCTGGCCTTTCTAGTGATCAGAGCACAGAAAGGTTGCTTTCCACGTGCGTTAAAAGAGAAGGAGAGATGCCTGACAGGCTGCCGAGCCACTAGACCTTGTGTCATTGCCAAGCGCCCTGCCCAGCAGACAAAGCGCGAGTCCAAGCATCAGTAGCCACATCCGCAGTCCAAGCATCAGCAGTCAAACCATAGGGCCAAGCGTCAACAGTCAAACCACAGACAGAGCGGCATCGACAGGTCCAGCACCTCCTCACACCCAAAGCCCACAACCCGTTTGTCCCGTGTCAGGCCTGAAGACAACTCATGCAGCCAACCGCTGATGCCGGACACACCTGTCCCTATGACCATCAGACCATCAGGCGATCGTTAGCCTGGGAGGCTTGCTTGGTTTCCTGCCTTGCTGGCCTGTTCCATGGCTCAGGGTAGGTCAGGGCAGTTCACATCCCACTGTAGCAGTAGTCTACATAATGAGCCCAATTCTCGAAGTCATGTTGCTAGCCTGATGGTCTGCTACACCTGTGACGGCTTCCCTTGTGTAAACTGGTATACATACAAGCGTTTTTAAAGACCTGTGTCCTGCTTCAAAACACAAGTGGGCGATTCACAAGAGGGGAGGGATTCCAACCCGTCCAAGGGGAGAGGCAATTCACAAACTGAAAAACAGGCTCACAACCTCCGGTATGCCGACTGCCGGGGCGGCAAGTTCTGCCAGCGCACCGCTGCCACACTGTTCCTCACCGATTCTCCACCCTCACTGGCTGCTGCTCCACTTGGAGTGGGCGCAGGCAAAGCTGCCCCACCGAGAGCCCCATCATCGCCAGCATTCGCTGTTGCACCAGCGGCCTGCTGGACTCCAGTCTGCGTCTGTGTGTTGCCGACTGCTGCTGCGGTTGCCTGAAAACGGGATGGAGGGTTGCGGGGTGGCCGGCCAGGCGCTGCGGCTTCCTTCTTGATGCGTCTCAAGTGCCCCACATCAGCTGCACAGCACCAGCAACGTGCACAACCATAAATCCAAAATCAACTGTGAATGTCATGCAAACGATGATAAGCAAAAAGAATAAACCAGGATGGCAAGCGCAGCAGGCTACTGCATGAAGTGTCCCAGGGCGCAGAACAGGCACACACGCAGGCATGGGACAGCCCAGGTCACATGGCTCTCGAGTGGGCTTTTGAAAAGGCTGGCAGGTTTGATTCATGTGTAATCGTAAGCAAGGCAGGAATGACAGGCAAGCATCAGGCTCATGTTTGTGCATTTCACGGGTTTGACTCTATGGGTTTGTCTCTATGGTTATCAGCGTTGATCAGGCTGACATGGTCAAAGGCATGCAGGTTTTGCCAATTGCTGCCTGGATGAACAAGCTCAATGAGAAGTGGCAAGTGAAGGCATGGGATGGATGCACGGTATGCCTAATGATGCAAGGGCACTGCGAGATATATTCCTGATGCTGAGTCCTGTAGTATGAAGTTGGCCACGTACAACCATAGGTTCAGGGTGGTCACCCAGCAGAAAGGTGATAGATTCACATATCATTTGAACAATTGTGCTCAGATCCAGGCTGTTGCCGAGTTTAGAATGAGCGCCCACCATTGAGCTGAACATTGAGGTCATGAGGCATGAACAACGTGTGGCATGGAGCGGTCGAGTTTGCAATTGCTGTGATACTAACGTGAGAGAGGATGAATTGCACATTTTTGAGTGCCCGGCTGATGCCAGCTTTCGTTGCATAATTCCAGATGATCATAGGCCACAAGATGCTGATGCATGGATGCGTGCTATCATGAT
>QAXH01004541.1:333-21057 GCA_004335635.1 Chloromonas sp. AAM2 | reverse complement strand
TGGCAGAGATCTGACTTGTGGCTTGGCAAGGCCTAGGCTGGGCAACTCCAGAACCACGTCTGCACATTCTGCTGCTAGCACCTGGGCGCTGCAAGGCCCTGGAAAGTGCAGGCTGGCACTTGTCCGGAGCATAGTCCTGCTACCTGCTGTCGGTTGTAAACTGTTGGTTGGCTCTTGCGTGGTTTTGTCAGTGCGTGAGGGCACCTTGGCCCGTGTGTCCTCGTCCCTCAGCTGAGAGCGGGGAAGCAAGCTGCCACTGTCACCCTTTATATGGCCAGCTGTTGAGACCGCTTGGGAGCCTGGTTCCAAGCATGACTGCAGCCCTTGCATGCTTCCCAGATTGCTCCTACGGCATGGTGCAGAGCCAAACTCAAACCTGTCAGCTGCAGTGGCTCCTGAGGACTGCAGAGCGTAGTGATTCATGGCAATGCCAGTGTCAGGGTGCTGGTGATCAAAGCTTGCCAAAGCAGGGCTGAGGAACGGGTTTGAGCGTGCGCTGTGGCCTGGCAGGAGAATGTCCTCGCAGGTTGGAGACATGTGTGTGCCGGTGTCCAGCCCATTGGAGGAAGGGATGGCTATGGGTTTGGAACGGGGACACGGGATGTTTTGAGGGTAGCTGGTTGAGCTAGGCCGGAGCAACATGCCAGGGCAGTTGATGCTGTTGCTGGTGGCATCTGCGTAGGGGCTGAGAGGGCTGGAGAGTATTGCGGGGCTGGAATAGGTGGGCTGGGGTGGGGTGGGCGTGGGAAGCAGGCGAGGGCTAGGCAGCTGGGTTGTGTCTTGGCATCCTGGCTCGTAGGCTTGTGTGAGCATTGGGCTTCTGCATTGCACGCTGTGGCAAACTGCACTCAGAGTAATGTCCAACCCGGTTGGTTGTGGCACCGACTGGTGCACTTCACTGATGCTCGTTTGCTGCAGGCTGTGAAGTGCCTTGGCATTGGCAAGCAGTTCAGAGCATGGTGCCAAGTACTGCTTCTCCGTTACGCCGTTCAGCTCCATGTGCCGCACGTGGTCCATGAGTGCTGCTGGAAAACGGTCACCTGATGATACGGGCACAGCTGGCACTGCAGTGAAAGTAGAGCCGTAGCTCATATTCAAAGCAAAGTCTGCATGCCCAGGGGCAATCACGTCAGTGAAGAGTAGATCTGCCACTAAACTGCTGCTGCTAGCAACGTATTTTGTATCTGGTGAAGTTGTCCTGGGGTTGCCTTCTAAAGAGTGTGTGGGGTCAACCGTGGTGGAATGGGTGTGTGGTGATGGTGGCAGCTTCTCGGCCAGCGCTGCATGAGCTGGCATGCGTTGGCTGCGCTTAGGCGAGGTTTGCTGATGGAAGGTGTTGCTCAGAGAGCGAAGCCTCATCTCCTCCCACATATGCCGGTTGGATTCAGACATGGCAGGGTGGGCGCAGGGGCCGGTGCTGCATGGGCGGCTGACTCCTAGAACTGTCTTGCTGATCAGCTGCTCCCTGCTTGTGGCTGAACCTGCAGCGGCTGCAGCGATTGCTACTGGATTTCCCAACTGTTGTGACGCAAACAGGGTTGCATCAGGCGAACTCGCAGTTGCCGGTGGAACTGATGACACTGAGGCCACTGGATCGGCCGCCGTGATGGCCGCAGCAAGTGCCGCTGGTGCTGCTGCTGCCGCTGGTGCGGCTGATGCTGCTCCACGGAAACGTTTGAGCAGCGGCTGCAGCTGCTTGCCCTCCCTCCAGCAACGGCTGTTGCTCCAGCTCCAGCGACTGGTGCAGCTGATCCTGCTGCAATTCCCCTGGCTGCTGCTGCTGCTGCTGCTGGTCCTGCTGCATCCACGTACCAAACGTGAGCAAGGAGCTTGGTCCACCCACAGAACAGATGGATGGCATAGCATCAGCCTCAGAAGGGGCCATGGACTCGATCAACAGCTCTGCCTCTCCTAGCCCTGGGGCAGTCTGTGGCTCACACTCTACCGCATCATCATGAACTGGCCGGCTGGCAGTTACTGGTGCAACCGCACGTGCATCAGCCGGCTGTTCTTCTCCCGCCAGGTTGGAATCATGGGCAGCCCAGCCTGCCTGAGTCATCACAGAAGCGTCGATTTCCGCTGCCTGCGTGGTGTCTGGCTGATTGCTCATGACGTCAGCCTCGGTGCTGGCATAGAAGACACGCGGGTGCTTCTGGCCACCCTCCGTTGGTGCACAGGACGCTTTGCGGCGCAGCAAGGACACGTGGCATGTGCGGTCCAACACCTGCATATGGCCAGGGCACAAGGAGAGGAGCTGAGGGGCAAAGACCTGGATACAGGCCAGGACAGGCACAGCCAGTCTCCTAGCTGGCTACAGCCTACTAGCTTGGCGGTTGTCCAGACCTCAACAAACTAGTGCAAGCTTGAGAAAATGATAGGAATGTTAGAGTCACACGCTGTACCAGCTTGAACCAGCTTGATTGTGAGCACTTGCCACATGCACAAATGCAGTCAAAACCGAGTGCACTACCCACCGCGTGCAATCCCAGGTCTGCTATCTTGGCTTCCAACCGTCCATGACGCTTTGTCAACAGGAGGTTCTCCTGTGTACAGGCATGCATTGTGGCAGGTGATGGCAGTGCAGAGCAGCACCAACTGTTGATTGAATGAGGGCATGGGCAGTTAAGGTTCAAGAGCACATCAACAATGTTCTGATGAGCTCATTGGGTCGTATGCCTGTGCTGCCTGCTTGTGCACCATGCAGAGGCATGCGTAGTGCAGTCGCGATGACATGGGCATCTCGACCCACCATTTTCAAATCCCGATGGATGATAGGTGGGTTCTGACCGTGCAAATGCTGAAGGCCAAGTGCCACATCCAGCAAGAGCAACAAAGCCTCCCTCTCCGTGTAGAGCCGTGAAGTTGCAGTCATTTGCTTGAGCACCATGCGAGCCAAGGATCCCGCCTGCACAAAGTAGACGCATAGTAGGGTGCAATGGATGCATGGGACGCCCGCATCTGCTGCACCAGAATTGGATGTCAGCCTCAATAGCCAGCACTGCCGCTGCCACTCCTCCTGTTTGCTCAAACAGATGTGCACATCCAAACTGCGGCATGACATGCATTCAACACTCGAGGTGGTCACTGCTGGAGGTGACTCTTAGGAGCGCCTTATCATATTCACAACACAATCACATCACACCTCACCCACACCTCACCTCCATGTACTCCAAGAGCATGCAGCACGTTCCGGCAGCTCTGCCATAATCCTTTGGGAGGTTTTTGATAGATGCAGGCAGTTGCGCCAGCCCCATGCAGCTGATGATGTATGGGCTGCAAACATGCAGTCAAGGATAGGACAGCCTCGTGTATATCCTGAACGTCATGTAAATACTTTGGGAACAGTAGGGCGTGGCACCATCGGTGTTTCACCAAGATCGTGTCTTACGACCGGGCGATCCGGGCAACGGCAAAATGGCAGTTGAACCTCGACCTGTGAAATGGGGTCATCTGAATGTCAGTTGTATGCACTGTAATCGCTCAGTTTTCAATGTGCTTGTGTTTGACAAGGGTCCCTGGAAATCCCAAGGGATACTGCGTGGGTTCTTTCGCGTGGGGTCCTTGACACGGTCAGCGAGTCACCTATTCAGTTGCTGCATGATCTCCGCCTCCAGCAGAAACATGGACGCGCTCAGCTGCTCCTCCGCCGTAGGTTTGTCGCCAGCGTTAGGGAGCAGGCACTTCAAGGCACACTGCTGGCCTGTCCTGGACCCATTCTCCAGCTTGGCAAGCAAGACGACCGCAGACGCACCCTTACCAATCGTATGCTTGAGGCGTAGACCATGCACCAAATGCTGGGCGTCAAATGCGGCCATCTCGCCCATGCCGTGTGGGATTGGAGGGAGAATTATTTGTTCATTGCTGTTGGTTCGTGTAGTGCATAGATTGGCAGCACATAGACTTCTTCCACGCAGCATTGGGGGCCATTCGCGTCAAACCGCAGACCGGTTCGTTGGCCGTGCCCGTTTTCTTGCCCGCCAGAGTCCGTGATGAGTTTCCTGCACCGCGTCGCCTTTGTCTCGTGCACAGCTGGCATCGCAGACGCTATATATGACGTATCACTCCCATAGTAAGCACTTCACAATGAAGCCAGTTCTACCTGAAAAAGTGGCTGTCATCAACCAGCCCTCGAGTTGAAGGAAATCCGTTGCGGATTCTCGGACGGATCGGCAGCCAAGCGCTCCATTTAATCGCTCAAAAGACAGGCTAACCCATGCTAGCTTGTTTGCACGATGGATTTCGTATCGTTTCCTCCGAGGAGCTTTCCACCACTTCATCGACACGTAATGGCTCAGATGAACCACAAAGCGTTGCTGATGCGATGCCACCTGGCTAGACGCGTTCGACAATGACACAAGGTTACGCGACTCGACCTGGGCTGCAGGTCGCACGTGGCCGTCGTGTCTTACGGAATCTATCACCGATCACGATCTAAAAGGATGATCTGCAACAACAGGATGGTGTCGCACGGGGTGCTCAGTTTGTCGTTCCGTGGTACCACCTGTGTCATCATCATCAGTGTGCTCGTTCCTCACACTGACAGATAATCTATGGTTTTGTCATAATCTATGGACAACAAATGCGCGAGCAAAGGCAACACATAAACAATAATTGATAGCGGAAACAATCAAGAAAAAGCAGGGAGATGCAGGGAAATGATGTAGATTTGTGGCGTTGTCCAGAAAATGTAATGGCATACCAACAAGTGTGTCATGAGGCATGCTTGGCACATCGTGCTGCTTTGAGCATCAAATGTCAGACCACGCAGGGCATATGCGATCCTGATTTCCAGTGCCAAGAATGTGCAGGTACACAGGCAAACAGTGTTCGAGATTCAGTCAACCACAAAGCACGACGCGGTCTGACCTAGTCAGGCCTGCTGACGTTGCAGGATCTGCTGCAGAGACGAGTGGTCGAAGGCCACCAGTACACGTGCCTCAACCGCTCCAAGTGCCTTTGGCTTGACTGCAGCTAGCACCTTCCTGCTGTCCCTGGACGACTGAGCTGATGTCACATTCGCACCAGCCACCAGAGGTGGCACATCGGGCACACCAGCAGCATGTTCACCAGCTGCTGCCATCCGAATTACAAGCGCCCTGGCACAGCTGTGCACCAGCTTGCGCATGTGGCTCCATGCCAAACGGGAAGGCGAGTGGTCCTCGGCATTGGCTGCGTTTGCAACTGGACTGTCAGCTGTTGCAGCTGGTGCTGGAGCATCTGACATCGTGGTGGGCGGGATAGGCGGGGTCAGTGATTTGACGGCTCTCTTATTGGCAGCACTGGGACGACCCCCTACACAGCGGGCGGGTGTCTGGGCCTTTTGCTGCTGTGGGCTGGTGGTCTTGAGCTGGGCCTTGAGCAAAGGCAGCTCCTGCTTCGTTGGTGATGCCCATTTGTTCTGTAAGCAGATGCAATCGAACAGCATTTTTGATTTGGCTGCGTGCACATCGTTGGACAGGGTGGGGGCCCAGTGGCCTCGACAGAGTACTCGACAGGTCCCACGTCCCTGTAGTTGATTCAATTGGGGCTGGTTGATTGTGGTAGTGAGGCTGACAAGACCGCACGTAGACTTCCACAGGCAGGTATTGATTGCCCTTCAGCTACAGTATTTCTGCGTACTCTAGCGACCCGCACACTCACCAGCTGTGCAACGCGAATGCTCTCAGGCACCCATGTCTCGTTGGCAAAGGCGTCAGTCAGCCATGCCTGCACGAGCTCCTCCCGCACAGCACAGGCCTTGGAGCTACCCTGCCACCGGACCTGCAAGCAAATGCACACAATGTCGTGGCCATGGCTCTGCGGTGGTCGTAGTGATGACGAAGGTCACTGTGTCGGATACATGCTGCGCTAATGGCCGGCTGCTGGTTGAACTAATGCCAGGTTAGGTGTCGAGGAGCACCGGACTCTATATCATGTTTCGGCAAGCAGGCCAAACTCTCACCCAAAGTATGCCCTCAAGATGATACTCATCATTAGCAGCCACGTTCACTATACGTTTGTGTGTGATGCATACATGTGCTGACAGATGACATGATTGCAAATCCACACTGCCAGCCTCTCACAGCACACTCACCAGCCGGACTTGCGCGTAGGCAGTGCTGGCCCTGCGCTGGCCGAGTATGTCATGGTGTAGGCCGCTGACCACCACACCACGTGTCCCATCCGGCCGCTTGAGCACCCGCCCGTCCAGCACATGGGAGTACAGGGCCCACAGGGGACCTGAGATGGGCACGTGTAAATGCAGAGTGTGTGGGAGAAAACAAGGCGAAAAACACGGTCAGATTCCCCTTTACTAGGATAAACTTTTGTAATCTGCGCAATCAATTGATGTTTGCGTTGTATGTGCTTCATGGTGCCTTGTAAGACAGGCCACAACTGGACGTGAGCATGCAAGCAATGGACTGGCATGCAAACAGGTTCAAGATGTGTCGGCGACCTGTGTCATGGGCATCGTGCGCCCATTGCTATTGGCAGCCATCACGTCGCGAGGGAAGGTGACCAGTTGGAAAATGCGAAATGTGTCTGAGATGTGGTACGACGGGAAATGGCCCGATGCCAGACATCGCGTTGACATGACTACTTGGACGCGAGGAAGCATGCGTTCTTTTTCCCTACGATCGAAGAGATATGAAGCAAACGTACCTTTGTTGCCTTTGCGCGAGTTGAAAATGTTCAGCATTGCACGTTGCTCCCCGCTTCGAAGTTGAGTAGCTGGGGTTCGATGGTACGATGGGATGAGTTATTTGTAATGATAACAGACAAAATCTTGCCTCCAATCTTGTGATTAGTGCGACAAATGTGTCCTAGGGTGGTGTTGGTGGGGCAGTGCACGGGTAATTATACAAACCTTTCGTTATGCAGCAAGGATTATGGTTATGCTTTCTGATGCGCTGCTAATGGCTACAAAAGCCAGAATTGCTCGCCGGCAAAATAGAGTGACATTCTTCTTTTGGCAACGTCTGAAAGCCCGTTTGTGAAAACAAACATCTGATTTACCCGCCATACCGCCCTGTGCCAGCTGCAAGCCATGCAATGCCTCTCAGGACGCGTATGACACGAACACATTCAAATGTACCCGTTTCTAAAGTTCGTCGGAGGCGATCAGTGAGGATGCGCTCTCAGCACAGATTATCATGATTGAGCCGTAGATGGAGCGCGATTCAGCAAAGCATGGGCGTGATGGGGTGTCGACCGGCCCTGCCGTACTCATGACCGGCAACCCCAGGCGTCAAGGCAAGCGGGAGAAGAAGCCACCCAGAAAGCAGCCTCCAGCATGGCCGCCAAAAGCAGACTCTACATCTTGCCCACTGTACACCTTGGCGGGGATGTACGCAGCATTCCAACAGGCGATATCAGAGGAGGTGCGTGTGATGGTCATGCACACATCCACAGAATCATGCACAGCATCTCGCGTCCTACGTGTGGCTAGCTCTTTTCCTAGCCCTGCGATTGATAGTAATGCTGACATCCATGCCCACTGCACTTTCCATGTGCATACCCACAGCTGGTGAAGACTGGGGCTTTCGCTTGCCCGCACATATCGTCATATAAAATGCAAGTACGAGCTAGCTTCTTAACGAAAAGCTCTGTATGCTTCCATGCAGGCTCTGTCTGGCTTGCCAGATGCATGCAACCCCCAACCACCTCCTCAGCCCGATCGAAGCACCCGAATTGCACGCCCTGCTCTGACCCTGCCCTCACGTGCTGCTTCAGCAGTGCAGCTCCTGACACCCCTGACCCACAGAGACCCGCTTCAGGATGCAATCCCTAGTGTGTTCCTCACAGCCCTGCCCTTTTCAAATCCTGTAGAAGACCCTGGGCGACCGTGTCCCGGTCAGTCACCCCGGCTATGCAGCGCCCCAGAAGTCTATCCCCGATGCAAGTCAAACCTCTCGCCCTGCTTTTCACCCCCACCAGCCCCACCACCATCAGCAGGGGTCGTGCGCATCGCTTCACCTGCATCGGTCGACGTGCCTCCTGCTGAAACTCACACACCGATCACGGTGCACGCCAATGACACCTCTGGGGCCTCCTTGGCCACCCGTCCAAGGTCCCAACGAAGCATAAGCATGTCAGTGCACACTGCAGAGCCGGGGCCGGCAGCTGTAGGGCTACCTAAACAGCTCAGTGCAGATGCAATGGCGGCACGTACACACCAGCCACACCAGGTGCAGCTGGCCCAGCCACACCAGCTGATCCGGCCAGCCCAGCAACCAGCAGTGCAGCTGCTCCAGTCACACCAGGCTGTGCTGGGTGAGGCGGGCTCCAGGAGCCGGCACGACCGGCCTGCCCCGCTAGCCCTGCCTCAGAAGGCTCACATGCCGCACATGGGCCACATGGGTCATGTGACTGCACGTACGCACCACACAGCGGCTGGCGGTGGGGCTCCAAACGGCAGGCAGGAGGGCACCAGCAAGGCAGCACAGGCTGAGATACGTCTGTGAGTGCCGCTGCTGGCACTGCCATCTATACAGGACTAGCCACAAGGCGCATACGGAAATCAGAGTACAAACGTGGCTGCAGTGGCTGAGCCACGCAGGACGGGTTCAGAAAGACCTTACTGAGGCCACTCTGGTTGTGTACTACTGTTATGTTCTGCTTTGCAATGACGGTTCCTGCGCTTTGCTCTGCCACTAGACATTAGCCGACACCTTCAACTTTGAGTGTGATTGGTCCCATAGTTGAAATAACATCTCTTGATGTAAAGCGACAAGAACGCATGTGCTGCGCAACTGAATCCCTGCAGTGTTCCCAACGCCCCCGCCATCCCCGCATCGGGCCGAGCAGTGCACCCCTTCTTCCTGGCCGGCGTGCTGCTTCACGGGCTGCCCTCCGCGCCCTCCACAGCCGTCACGGGAGAGAAGCACAGGTGTGGACGGAGGTTTTCGGACTTGGCATCAGCAGTCCTGTCTAATGCGGGTAGAATGGTGTTGTATATGTAGCTTGGGCCATCTTGCAGAAGGATACAGATGTAACAAGACTCTCACTCTCTCACTCACTCACTTACAGGCGCCGCGCTCGCGCCGACGTGCTGCCACGCGCACCCGTCGGTTGGAGCACGGGCGACCTTGTGAACGGGTGTGTGCGTCCCGCGCTGGGGCAGACACGCATCTCGTATGTGCAGGTGTGTGTGGGGGGGGGAGGGGACGGCAGGGAAGGAGCCTGTAGCCTGCATCGCCCCACAAGTGGAGCAGAAGATGGCGTAAACATTGACCACGCGTCCGAGCCAGCAGTATGTTTCGCTTGGCCATGACTTGATTTAGGCAATCAGCCCAGCACCTCGAAAGCACAAGCTGGCAGGAATGCGGGTTGGGAACTGCAGGCTGTGGTGATTTGTCCGTGCGTTCTGACTGTGTGTGCCATTCTTGCACTTCACGTGCACCCAGCAGTAGCAATAGCCTATGACCGCTGACTCAGCGCGGCAGATTTCACCTGCCCAGAAGCCTTGCAAACATCCACTGTGGGGCACGGGCTAGGATGAGGGGGGCCTTGGGCACGGGCTGGTTGATGGCGAGTTAGTTACTGGTGGCGTGTTGTTGGGTGCACGTGGGTTGTTGGCCATAGGCCCCACGTGTTGATGATGATGCAGGCTGTTGGCATCCGACCATGATGGTGGTTCGTGCATCGGTAACTTGTCAAACGCCAGTTTTGCACACCACGTGCCTGTCATAGACATCACGTGTTGCTGTTGTGTGTCACGTGCAGGCTCTGGCATGTGATGCTGCCGAGGTGGAATGGTGCCCAGGGGGGCACTTCACAGCCGACCTCTACCCTGCCACCACACACACAGTCGCCAACAGATCCACGCCCAATCACAAAACCACCACAACTCATGCTAACGGCGGCACTAATGGCAGTGGTGGTGATGGCAATGGTGGTGGTAGCAACCACGCGCTCAGTCAATTTCCATCCAGCCTCCACTCTTCCAGCTCCCATTGCCACACGGCCAGCACCAGCCAAGGAGAACTCCATTCCACAGCCACCTCCACCAACCGACCGCATCCTACTGATAAGTTGAACGTCCTGTCCATTCCCACGTCCGCCTCTACTTGCTTCAGTCAACCTGATAACGACTGGTGTCCTGACTCTTCCCTGTTGCCTGGTGGCGGTCAGCTGCAGCTGGTACTGCCGCATGACCTAGGCGGCCGCCTGGCGTATGGGCCTGTGACGTATTACGTCGCGCACACGTGGCAACAGAAATGGGAGGACCTGGTTGCGGCTATCCTGCAACACTATGCAAGGTGAGTCATGTGCCCTGCATTGCCCTGACCCACTGGCCATTGGTAAGCTGAACTGCATGTGTGCATTGCCCTGATCCAGTTACCGCTGCAACCGCCAGTGTCACTCCTCCCAGATCTGGCAGATTTGTTGCAGATTAAGGATCCTGTTGCATTGAACACGATGTTTGCGCTTTCCAGTGATGGTGCCTTACTCATGTCTAGCAGACCCTAGCAGCAGCTCAAGCTGAGATGTCCAAGGGTGCGATGTTTTGTTTCCTTGCGATCTGCTGCCGGCGCAAAGCCCAGCCCCGGTTTGTTTTGCCCCCAGGTTGCCGGAGGTCGTGCGCACGGGAGGCACAAGGTTCATGCCCGTGTACTACTGGGTGGGTGGCCGCTTTTTCAGAGTGGTTTTTACTTCAATTCGTTGATGTTGCGTGGCCCCTGTACCAGCATGACATGGCGTATCATGGTTTCACAGACGGTACTGCATCTAGACAAAATATCTCCTCAAGCATTACGCGCCTGACATTCATCAAGCCTAGACAGTTGCCACCTGTTGACATCGCACAAACTCCAGCAAATGACCTTGCGTTTTGTTGCTGTGTGCTGTCCCGGTGCGGCAGGTTGACGTGTTTGCTGTGCCCCAGTTTGAGCGGCCGTGCCCCGAGTTCAAGCACCACCCCGACAGAGTGCTCGGCAGCGTGATCGGCAGCCCCTCGTGCCGCGCCCTGCTGCTGGCCGCCCAGCCCTGGGCGCAGCCCCTGGCACTTACAAGGGCCTGGTGCCTGTACGAGATATGGCTGGCCAGGTAAAGATGAGAGTTGGGAGGCTGGCGTAGGGTAGAGGCGGATATGGCAAGGGGGCCGCAGGATAAGATGGTGCAAGGTAGCTTGGTTGGTGAAGAGGCGGAGCTGGGCGGTTGGCCAGAATGCAATAGGGTCGGGGCTGGTTGGCTGTGACTTGATAGCGTAGGGTTAGGTAGGGTATGGTTTGGTAGAATGAAACTGGGCAGGCCTGGGCGCCTGGGGGCAGGATGTGGCAGGACAAGCGCGAGGTAGAATAGATAGAATAGATAAGGTTGCTTGTGGTTGCTTGCACGCCCTCTAGCTTGACCTCGATTGAACGATCTTCCCGATAGTGCACACAGTAATGGCGCAATGCCCTTCCGCTTGATCTGTATTGAGTACAATGCGCGCTCCAATGAGGTTGCTCACTGGCCTGGCCTGCCCGCCCGGCTGCACGCCTGGGCGACAGATAACACACCACTGCCAGTTCTTTGCCTTGCGCCTTTTTGCAGGGCCCTTTCTCGAGAGCTGCAGATTTTGTTCATTGATGAGCAGCCTGGACCAGACACACACTCGCCCCGCCTGCCCCTGTCTCGCATGTCAGGCGTGCCCAGCATGCTGGTAGCCGCCCACAACAGAATATCTACCTCTGGAGCAGCCCGTGGGGCACGTGGGGGCCGCTTGGCAGCGGAAACGCACGTTGTTGAAGAATTGGATGCAGTGCTGGCAACCTTGGACATCACACGTGCCTCAACACGTGTGAAAACGGATCTGGATTTTATCCTGGCGCAGGCAAGCCATGGAGCCGGGGGCGTTGCAGGCTTTAACGCGGCATGCCAGGCGTTTCTACGCCCGCATTTGCTTGCAGCGATGTTATCGGCACTCCTTCGTAGCCCGGAGCCCAGTATCTGGGGTGCTGCGGCCGCGCTTGTCCGCGCTGGGGCGTTTCTGCAATGGGGCACTCCTGGTTTTGTTGTGGATGTCGCAAGCCCTGCAGGAGACGCTGATGACGCAGCGGCTTTCTTAGGCGTTGCTTTGTGCTCCCAAGGCCCTTGCGGTCCCTACCATCACTCATCCCCTCTAACCTCCTCCCGTTCCGCGGCCCCTGGTACCAGCCCTCGCTTCATGGGTGCACCAGCAGAGCACCACCTCCCAGCCCCGCGCACATCCCTTGCACTGCCGCCACTGCCTCCACCATATCCGAGCACTGGGCCACAAGGCAACGCGCTGATTGCTGCATGCGGTGCTGGAGGGTGCAACCCGATCCAGGAAGTCGTATTCCTTCCTCCCAACGAGGATCCCATATCCGCGGACAAGCACAGCGGACCACCCATCACAACCAGCATGCCGCACAGAGCAGACAGCACCTTGAATTCGACAGCTAACACAGCAACTGCGCCGGAGGTTGGTGCAAAGGGGCCGCGAAAATCGCAGGCCGGAGCAGAGCTGCGCACAAGTCAGGGCCACGACACCGCCAACCCTAGCAACACCCCAGGCAGGCCCCCTTCCCGGCCTGGGTCCAGCGCTGCGTCCCCCAGGCAGTATGTGGACAGCGGCATCCTGTCGCGCTCGCCCCGCACACTGGTGGTGGAAGCAGCAAGGCCGCATACGGTGAGTCAGCGTGAATGCGTGTGGTGGGGCAGCGGCGCGTTGAAAAGGTTGAGAAGGTCACAGTGTGTGTATCATATCATTTAGGATTGGCACCTCTGTCCGTGGTGATGATCGAGGGTAAAAGCTGTCGAAGCCCTTACTCGGCTATACTGACACAGCGAGAGCGTTCAGCCGTTATGAGCATGCAACCCATGATGGTCACACTTGCAGGACGGCATCTCACTCGGACTGGCTCGCCTCACCAGTGTGGCAGCAGCTCGATCTAAAGCTAATAACGCAACAGGCGACGAGCAGGGCCAAGCATCCGAGGTATGGCACGGCCTTCACTGCTTCGTTGGGTCATTGGTTGGGGCGCGAAGGTCGATCAACATTAACATGCTAGTAGATTGGCCATTTGTGCTAACATGCACGTGTGTCATTAACATATTATTCGGCCTTGTCCATTAACATGTATAGAAAGTGCCTTTTGCAAATGGTCGCGCCTGCTCGTGGTCGCTGTCGCTCAACTCGAGTTGGTGAATGTTGAGCCGCCCATGCAAAAATACATGGGGCAGAGCTGGCTGGGATGGACATGCGCCTGGGTTAGTGGCATATGGCAGGCAGGACATAGGAGGATGGCATGTGTACTATGTGTGGTTTCAAAACTCGGCAGTAGCAATCAACACTAACAATGCAGATTAATAACGTTAGTAACGTTGATGAGTGTTAGCTGGGAATCCCAGTAACAGTTAGCTTCCTGTAACTACTCATGGTTACCTTGGTAGTGGCAGTCCACCGGGAGTCGTCTGACAGGTGCCAGAGGGCAGAGGAGGGCAAAATGAAGAAGTGGACTGTGATTGTGGTTGGTCTGGGCTAGTTCATGTCACAAAGTTTGGTGTCCTGCAATCAGCTGAAGCAGACTTGAAGCCTGGTTACTCCATTGCACAGTGCTCTTACATGCTGCTGCTGTTGCCACCGGCATCCAACCTCGCCTGTGCATGGCTTGCTAGCGGTCGCGCTCAGTGTGGCGCACCCCGTGTGTATACCATCAACCGCTTCGCTCGTGTGTGTTGCCTGCAGGCCTGTGCATTGGCACCAGGCCAGCCCCTCCAGCGGTCCCCCCAGCACCTCAGTGCCAGGGGCGTGGAGGCGCTGTGCCCAGGGCTGGTGGGTACCACGTCTTGAGTATGATGACAGGGTCTGAGTATGATGACAGGGTCTGAGTATGATGACAGGTTCCGAGTATGCCTTTGTGGGCCCTGTGGGCCTGCCCAGACGATGTGGCAGCAGTCCACAGGGCTTAACTATGCAGCACGTGAATTGTGCATCACTCGATATGCAGCATCTTGAAATTGCGGGCATGGTATGCGGCACCATTGGGCTTGCTATGGATTTGACGTTTGAATCAGTGCCCGTCCAGTGTAATGATGAGTGTGGTGCGGATCACGCGGCTCGATCACCTGCCGTCAGTTGCAGTGGTGCCGGTTCACTGTGCATGCCTCAGTTGCATGTTTGCTACGCAAACACCACCACAACACACGTCGCCTTGTGTGCCTGCCCAAATGCATTTCGAACAACGCAGAACGTTTTCCGACACGTGCAGGCTGGCAACACATGCCTCACGAGCCTGACCCTGAGCGGCCACCCCATAGGCTGCTCGGGCGTTGAAGCCCTAGTCGAGGCGCTCACCGTTCGCCCCAACGCCCTCCGGCATCTGCGATTGAACGGCTGCGGCGTGGGTGTGGCGGGCGGTGTATGCGGCGTGTGCGGCCTCAGGGAACTGGACCTGGGGCAGAACCAAGGGCTGGGGCCAGAGGTGAGGCAGGGGCAAGGGTTTGTTAGGGTTGGATGGGGTTTGTCAGGGTTCCGGGAGCAGCGTAAGAGCTCTTAGGCTTGGGCTGAGGTTTTTTTGGGATTCTCCAGAACTCGGGCTTATGTATAACGAGGCAATCTGTTTACACTTTCAAAATGCTCAATCGTACATCACACTCCTCTCACTCACTTAGCCATAATCTTGTTAGGATTATTCTTATTTTAATTACTCAATTAATTATTTACTTGTTTTTTTATTTCCATTTCATAGAGCTACAGGACCGCAGCATCTCACATAACACTAAGCTGCTGTTTAACCAGAAAGCCATTGCCTTTTATTGCTGTACAGGGTGTAGCCGCTCTGGCCCCCTGCCTTGAGTCCAACACGTCCCTGCGCCATCTGAAGCTGGACGGCTGCAACGCTGGCACTGCCGCCACCGTCACCCTCGCCTGCGCCCTGCTGCAGCAGCTGACAACAGGTAGCTTAAATGGGACGTTCCTGTTTTGCATTCAGTTGGACTGCCTTGCCTGCTCTGTTCGCTGCGTTCGTTGTGCTGTCTTACTCCGGGTAGGCCGGGAGCAGTGGCCATCCCGTTCCGAGTCCTCTGACGGCTTTCCTGGTGTGAATACATGTCTATACACTGACCGCAGCCCCTCACCTCGCCTTCAACCCTATGGCTGGGAGCGCGGGAGCCAGCCCTAGGACTGCCCGCAGCTCCAAGGGTGTGCTGGGCAGCCTGGCCAGCTCAGGATACGGGGACGCCAGTCCGGGGCTGCAAGTGCTGCATCTGCAATCGAATCAGGTAGAGCCTGCTGCTCTAGTTCTCAACTTGAAGATAGCCACCATTGCGTCGGGCTTCACCCTTGGCTTGTTGACTTACAGGCGTGTTCAGTGTCCTGATTGGCTAAGTATCTGAAACAAATGACAAACCCATCGGACAGCCCAACGAATCAATGAGTGTAATTGAAGATCTCTGGCTTGATCGGATGACAATCCTCGGTACTAACCCACATATTAATTCTCCAACCCACCCGTCTGCTCTCAGATTGGCCCTGAGGGCGGCGAGGCGTTAGGTCGAGTGCTGCGCCACCCCGCATGCGCCCTAGAGGAGCTGCGTCTGGGGCACAACATGATGGCCACACCGGGGGCATTGGCGGTGGCACACGCACTACAGGTGTGTGTGTTTGTGTGTGTGTTTGTGTGTATGTGTGTTTTAGTGTACATCCAGGGAGGCGTTACAGGCCATGGGACGGGATGTGTACACGCACACATGTGTACTGCAGGTGCGAGAATCAGGGCAGAGGCTAAACTTGAGGTGCCGGCCAATGTTGTTGCCAAGTCTTGCGTCACAGGTGTGCAGGTCAGGCTGGGGATGCACCTGGGGTGCTGTCTACACTTTGACGCGAGCCTAGGCGGCGTTTTCTGTCCTGCCTTCCTTTGGCCTGTCTTGCGTGCTTTGCTTGTTGCGTTCAATTGGATTTCTTGCTCAGGCAGGCCAGGACTCCCGTTCAGCGTCTTATGACAGCTTTCCTGCTGTAAACACATGAAACCGAAGGTGCTGATCAGTGGTTTTGCTACGGTTTGGGCCCTGTCGCCGGCGTGGCGTTTGGCCCTCCTGTCCTGGTGCTCTGGCTAAACTGGCGCTCACATGCACCCTGGACGCGGGAAACACGAGAAGTGAACTCTGTTGCTAGTATGGTGGCCCCGAGCAGAGCTAATACTGTGGAGAGCAGGGGTTTATGCGAGAAAGCAAGTGTGCACAGGAGTGTGCAAACAAGGCCAGGCTTGCACCAGGACGATGAAGCAGATGCAAGGCGACCTGGTAACAAGCAGTGCCTGTCCCTGCTACTCAGGTGAACCGGAGTCTGCACGTGCTGCAGTTACGAGACAACCAACTAGCCCTGGAAGTTGGCTCAGCCCTTGGCACTGCCCTATCAGGGGAGCTGCCACCCGGTGTGCGCCCCGCCTCCCCGGCCCGTCCCGTCCTCGGACCCCCGCCCTGGCCCCCGGCCACCGACCGACACCCCAAACCCCCTCTCAACGACTTCAACCAACCCTCAAACCACCTCAACCACGACCTCCACAGTAGCTCTGGAAGAGGAGATGCGGCTGCAGATAGCCGTCAGACAGGCATTGATGATGATAATGATGAACTAGGGTTTGACTCGGGGTTGTGCCCACCAAGGCTGAGCACGGCCAAGCAGGCCCCAGGGCGGCACTGGGAAATGGACGCGAGGGCCGGGCCGTGTCGGTTGGTGCACGTGGATCTGGGGCAGAATCCGTTACTGGGGGAGGTGGGCGTGGAGCTTCTTGCGCAGGTGAGGGTATGAGGTTAAGGTAAAGTAACTAATTGTAATCTAACGTAAGTTCAATGAATACAACTACAATTTGGACGGTTGAGATGGTGTGAACAGAAATTGGGCTGAAGACTGACTTTGCATATCTCAAGCGCCAAATTAAGACTGGAATTCCATGTCTCAAGCGCCATTCCAGGCCCACCTTTGAGCTAGGTTGAGCTGGGCAGAGAGGGGATCGCTGACGCTTTGGGGCCAGCCTATCTGGCACCACGCCTCGTTCGTTTTTGTGCTTGTTGTTTGAGGTTCAACTGCGAACAAGGAAGCTTACTGGCACAGATTTGTGCTGGAACTTGAAAGTCAACTGTCATTGTTTTTCAACGTGCAGGGCCTGGCCATGTCCCGAGGCAGAACCGCGTTGCGTGAGCTGCTGCTCGATGACACGTGCTGCGGGGCGGGCGGGGCGGCGGCGCTGGCACGGGCAATGGCCTCCGTGACGCCCGAGGAACCCCCACCACTGGCGGGGGCACAGGCGGGGCCGGCACGTCCCATGCGGCGCTCCATGGCCGTGAGTGTGCACTGTGTGTCTCTGGTCTGGTCGTGATGTGGAGATTGTCAACTGAAGCCCAGGATGACGGTTGCAAGACGTGAGACATAAGGATGCGAGATAGCAGGACGCCTTGGGCCGCACTTGCCATCTCAATCCTTGTTCGATCACGTTCAATCACCCGAGTATCACTGTGTCACGTAGGGTGTGTCTGTGTGGCCGCTCTCGCGGAATGCACGTCAGTGAGTGGTTCAAATCACCAAACCTGTCACCCAATCCCGATTTTGACTCTGGACCCCCATGACCCTATCCTATACCCCGCAGGGCACTGCGCTTGTGCGTGTGACGAGCAGCATTGAGCTCCTTGACCTCAGCGGCAATGCAGTGGGCTCTGCAGGGGCGGTGGCGCTGGCGGCGGTGGTGCCCACTGCAGGGCCGCTCAGGTGCCTCATGCTCAGAGACTGCCAGGTGAATGGGGAGGGGGTTGGGAGAATGCATGGTAAGGAGATTGCCGGATTCGGTGAGCAAGGGGAACAAGTACACAAGCTCTTATGCGACTGCCATTATATGCGTGAAGCAGGCGACTGACTCCTGGCTTGGCTGTCATCGAATGTGTGCAGCTGTGTGAGGTATGTGTTGGAGCAGGAGTGGACCAAGAGAAATAGCCGGGGCGTGTCACTGCGCTCAGCTGCGTGGCTAGAAAACATGCCATGTCTGCATACCCAGTGGTTTGAGCAGGGAGGAGAGAGTCATGGGAGCGTCTTGTCGGCGCTTGCTTTCCGCGGTCGCTGTTTGTAACGCTTCTTTTGACCAATGCTTTAAAATGCTTTAAATGCGTTGCTCTGTGGTTCGCTTCCTCCCCACAACTATCCCTCCACTTTCAAAAGCAAAGCTTTTGAAGAGCCTTGGGTCTTCGATCCAAAGCTATGTTTTTTTTTTTTCCGAAGGAAAAAGGAAACTCCGCAGCCTGGTAAGATAGCTGACTGGGGCTGAGCCATGCTCCTGTTGTGCTCGCAGATTGGCGCTGATGGTCGTCTGGCCATTCTGGCCGCCTTACAGCTCAGTGCTAGCAGCGCCCTGCGACACTTGGACTTGACGGGCAACGGGGCCGATCCCGCCCTCTACGTGCCCCCACCCCTGCACCCCACCAGGGACACACACACAGGTGGGCACAGATGCCCACGATACCAACAAACAGTTCAACTAACTCTCAAGTACCTGGCACTAACTCTCCAACTAACTTTGCACCCTAGTAGAGATGTGCACACAGGTGGGCAGCCCAATGCCAATGTCAACCAAGCTGAAGAATACTTGCCAACCTATGGACCCTCGCCTGAAGCTTGCCCACATTGCTTCTCAGTTTCTGATCATTGAGCACTGATTGAACTTGCGGCAAGCATATTCAAACCAATACCAGAACAATGGCTAGCTTGACCAGTGTTGCACCCTGGTGCGTTGCCCGCAGGTGCAGCACGCACAGCAAACAAGCCGGTCAGGGCCCCTGCCCCCGGCAGCGCCAGCGGCATGTGGCTGGCATCGCCAGAGCAAGTGGAGCGCGCAGAGGAAAGCCTGCTGCGAATGCATGACGTGGTGCAGGCGCCTGCTGAGGCGGGCATGGGGCAAGGGGCGGGCAGGCGGGGTCACAGGGAGGAAGACGGAGAGATGCCGCCTCGGAAGGGCGGACTGAGCAAGCACGAGGCAATCCTAGCCCAGAGCTTGACCATGGCTAGACAGCTGCAAGCAACTCGTGCGGGAATGTGCATCAAATTCTGAACCGTCCAGAAACTGATGGGATTCCTCCTGATATGTCAATCCAACTCTGCTGTTTGACCTTCGAACGCAACATGAACCATCATTTGTTGTGACACGGCTGCGTGGACAGGTAGTCGGTACGTAATAGATAGCACTATCTCACTTGGGTTTATCATGATGGCACGCCATACTTGAAGATTAGAATAAGTTTTTTACCAGGGTCTCTCAACGACTTTGGGTGCATGTGCCTTCTGCTGGCGGGGGGCATATTCTATTCTTTCTCTAGTGTTAGGTATTGCTATCAGATTTGCGATCAGAAGCAACAGACAAGGCAACACCGACCCAACGTGCCATGGTAACCACCATGCCTCCAGACCCCAGGCTAACAACCAGAGGCCAGAGACAGGCGGACAGGCGGCACCAAAACACGAACAAACATGTCACAGACAGACAGGGACACAGACACCACACCACACGCAGGCCCAAGCCAGAGGTCTCCAGGCCCCCTCCTTTTCTAGAGTGCCCAATCCCACGCAGTGCCGGAGACCAGCCGGGGAGATGAGCTCATTATGGCGTGTCTTGATGGCCTGTCACACAAGCACCACAAGGAAATCGAGGCCCAGGGAAGCAAGAGAACACTGGCTCTGACGCGAAGACCACACAGCAAGGCGACACTTGCCCAAACAGGCGCAAAAGCTGGACGCGCCCAGCAAGGACGGCCCAACCAACAGAGGAAAGCAGAAAAACTGGTGACCGACATGCATGTGCACCTGGAATTTCCAAGTGGCCAGAGCGCAAAACCCTTGAAGCTGACCTCTGGACTTCACCGGTGCTCACAAAGCGAGCACTGCATTGGCATGGCTGCTGCGCCTAAAGGCTCCTGGGACCAATGCACTAAGGAATGATGCTGGTCAGCACAACGGGTGCCTGTGTATGGTGGCGCCCAGAGTGCAGGCGAAAGCAAGCGCAATCTTCCTAAACAGGTCAAGCACGCCCAAAAAAGCTGGGACAAGACTTGAACACATTAGGTCTCGGGGCCTACCCTAGGGGGCAAAGACTCCCGCAAAACAAACCGAGCCCGCACGTCCGCGCCCACAAGGACAGGAGGAACAGCACTGTTGAAAGCATGGTCAGCATGCAGGCGAACAGAACCCTTCCAAGGCATCCTGGCAGCATTCTGAACAGAAACGAAATCCTGCAAACGGATTCAAAAGTCAGCCACCGAGGCCCTAGCAGCTTGCTGCACTGGGGACAACGGATAGCCTGGAAAAGCAGCAGGGTCAATGCACCGGAGAGCGAGACAGAATAGGTGGTGAAGAGCCTACAGTTGGGTCCAGCCGAACACGGCCGTGAAAAGCTCAGGAAGCACCAGGCACTGAAAGCCTAGCCTAACAGTGCCTACAACAGGCGACAGCAGGACAGGCAAAAACAGCGAAGAATATGATGATGATGAGCTTACAGATTGGGTCCAGCCAATGATGATGATGAGCTTACAGATTGGGTCCAGCCAAACACGGGCTTAAAAAGCTCAGGAAGCATCAGAACACTGAGGCACTGAAAGCCTAGCCTGACAGTGCCCACAACAGGCGGCAGCAGGACAGGCAAAAACAGCGCACACGCAGCAGCAGCGCAGCAAGCAGGCAAGAACGGCGAGCAAGCTCTAGAGCCCGGGACGGCACACGAGCCTGATAAGGCGTCCGAAACTCCCGGGCCCTGCCCTCAC
>QAXH01004531.1:1650-13566 GCA_004335635.1 Chloromonas sp. AAM2 | reverse complement strand
CGTCTACAACAAGGATAAAATGATGGGCGCGGTAACCACTCGCTGGGTTTTTATACTTGTCTTCGTGTTCCCAGACTTCACCCAGTTCGCCGGAAAGGATACGCTTTACCATCTGGTCCACCTGCGCCTGCGTTTCGGCAATGGCCATACAGCCTGCCACATCGGTCAGGCCGGTCGTATATTTTTCTCCGGCTTTGGTAGCTATCTTTTCGGTAAACGGGAATCGCTTGCGGATGAGTTTGCCGAGCGTGGAATACACCTCCTTGATGCGACCCTTTACGACCAGCGCCAAATGCATCCCGATAAGGCCGGTCATAACCTTTTTAAGGGCCGGGATGTAGTTGTTTTTCGCCTCAATAACCGCTTTTAACTGTGGGGCCAGTTCAGCCTCGGACACCGGGGTGGTATCCCCCGGGGTAAGCGGGTTGGGATCATCAATATTGACAATCCCGTCGGCGTCCCAGTCGCCCAGCCAGTGATCAAAGTCGCTGGTGGAAAGGTGGGTTATCTGGTCGATATTGGTGTTAACTGCGGGCATGGCTTAGCTAAGGACTTTTTCTAAAAAGGCGTCGAGTTGGGCCTGGCTTTTTCGGGCGGCTTCCAGATCCACTTCGGGCTTTGGAGTGGCCTGCTTGGCAGACTTAGATGACGGTTTGGACTTCTGTATCGCCGGTTTTTTCCTGGCCGTTTTCTTCTTGGTGGGCGGGGTAGGCTTGCGCTTAGGCTTTTTCTTGGTGTTGGATTTTGGTGCTGGCGGGCAATCGGACTTGCTTCCCTGAAGCTTTTCCTGCCTCCGGTATTCCCGCGCGCCCAGCACTTTCTTCGCGTGATCCTGGGCGAGAATCTGCACCACAAGGTCCCCGTGCTTTTTCACCAGCTGGGCCCAGGAAGCGACAAAACCGCCGTTGGCTCCTTCGGTGCAAACCTGGGTTTTCAGCTCCCCGTCGATCAGCAGCTCCACGATATAGCGTTTGTTGTGGTAGTCGGGGATATAGCGAATGCTGAGTGTGGCCCGCTCAGACTCCCCGGAATGCTGTTTGGCGTAGCACGGCATCTTGGAGCCGAGCAGGGAATTCACCCGTTTCCACGAGCGAAGCTTGTGGAGGGTGTCGATTTGCTTGAGCGAAATGCTAAATGGCAGGTCAACAGGGTTTTCTCGTTTCACGGGAGCTGTTTTTTGCTGGGTATATTCATTGTTTCGGGGGGCCGTAAAAGGAACTTCAATGGCGTTTAGGATTTGATATCGGTTTTTTTCGGTCTCGGCCAATCCCTCTTTCGTGACTTTGATTTCGATGTCGCACTCATGGGCGATACTAGTATTGCCTTTGTACTTGCCGTCCTTGGTTGCGTGAGCCACCATGATAAACCCAATGCCCTGCTCGCGGCACCACTGGGCCAGCTCCACCGTGGAGGCGTCTTTGGCATCGATGACAGAGATGGAATCCAATACGCAAAAGGCCGATCTGTGTTTTAGCAGGGTTTCTTTCAGCGAGGTTAGCGACTTCCATTTGGTGAAATTCAGGTTGCTGTGAGTGGCATTCAGGCGCTTCACCCGATCGACCAGGGTTTTCCCGAAGTGCTCTTCGGCGGGGATGTATTCCACCCTGCCATGGTGGGCAAAAGCATTAGCCAGCCCCAAACTGAAGGTGGATTTACCGGCCCCCTTTTCCCCCAGATAAAGATGACCGCATTTTTCTCCGGTTCCCCCAGTAGCGTGCCGTACGGCTGGGCAATCTTGATGCCTTTGATGTTTATTTTCGCCAACTCTTTAGCGCTCATGGTATGCTGGTTGTCCATATCAGCGGGTCCTCATTTTCTTGGCAATGACAAGCAAAACCCCGATGGCGATACCGGTCAGTACCGTTTTTTTCAGTATGGATGTGCTGCCTTTTTTTGTGCTCAGTGATGTACGGGGTACCCCCAGTTTAGCCAGCAAAGGTGGTCCGGCCTCACCGGTGACGGGCATTGCATACCTTCGTTGGGCTTCCATAACCGCGGATTGGGTTTCACGCCCGAATTTTCCGTCGATACCGTATTTGGGTAACGAAATGCCCATTTTTTGCAGCCCTGCCTGTAACTGTAAAACCGCGTGTCCTGAATCGCCTTTTCGGAGTGTCATCATTTCTTTGAAGTTGAGTTATACATTCGATGTGCAAGGGCACCTGCCGCGAAACCGGCCAAAAGTATGGAACTGTATTTCAATACTGTGCTTTTGGCCGAGGCTGATAAGGCCTCATCGGTAGTTAGTTTATTAGAAAGGGCCACCAGATCCACATGCTCGAAATACGCATCTATGACCGGAGCATTTTGCTCATATACCGATTTTATGCCCTCCTTACTGGTAGTCAGGTTGGCGAGGTTGAGCCCCATGGTAGCAAGTTGACCGCGGCGGCCACTGGTAACCTCCTGGAGTTTGCCCGCAAACAGCTTGAAAGCGTTTTGGGAAGTACGGTGCAGGTACTCGTCCATGCCCTGCAGGCCGGTGCCGGTAGGAACGCAATAGGTAGATCTCATTTGATAGTTGATTTAGCGGCCAGAGCTTTCATCCCTGCCCGTAGTCCGGGGAGCATGGGCGCGAGTAGGTAGAGTCCGGTAAACACGCCCACTACAATAGTTGCTCGCTTAAGTAGCGTATTGACCTCACCAAGAGGATTTACCGATCCAAATTCAGGAATCTCGTACCAGGACTCGGTAGGCGAAGAATACACTCCCGACTGCTCGCCGGTCTTCTGGTCAAGATCAAGGGATATGGGAGCAGATTTCTCGATTAGCTCCGAGTGAGATAGGTTGCTTAGGTCAACATCATCAGGATACACCTCAAAAATTACTTTATGACCCGAATTTGGAGTAAACGATCTTTCAAAAACAATTCGTCCTTGCGCGCGGCAGCTATCCATCATCGCCGTACGGAATCGCTGGAAGCCTAAGACTGAGCCGGTTTGCTCCGAGCGAACTACTACGAGGGCATCGGGGCATTGCCCCCAGCTGGCCATAAACGGCACGAAAAGCACTTTTGCCCAGTTACGGAAGGTTTCAATTTCAAGATCGAGGGAAAACGGAACCCCGCTGGGTGGGTTGCCCGAGGCGGGATTACGCCCGATAATGCGAAGTTCCACAGACTCGGAGCTTATGATATTGCTGGACAGGGTGAGCTGCCCGAGCCCGGTGTCGATATATCCTGATTGCGTGTTCATCTTACCTCCGTAGCAAGCGGTACCCTACATACAGGCCACCCGCGATTAGTAAGTTGTTCTGGTTATCCCGTATCCACTGCGAGATGGAAATGGGCTGCTCCTGAAGTCGCTTGCATAGTTTATTGGCCGTAGGCTGTTCGCTTTCGCCCACATCGAACATCTGCATGTCGGGTTGTTCATGTGATGTGTCTTCTATCTCCGGTAGCAAAACAGGGGATTGAACACCGGGTATACGGCCATCTACATACGTCGAAATTCGTTCGGTTTGCATATTTATTTCTTCAGTATTTTAAGCAGGATGAGTCCACCGCCTATGGCGATTCCTGCTACGCCCGCATACTTTATCAGCTCACCCGAGCCGCTTGCAGCTGGCACGCCTTGCCCAGGATACAGGGTGGCAGGTTGTCCGCTTCCAGACTTGGTGCCACCTTTGTTGACCACTCCGTCTATAGTCACTACCGTATCGGTAGCGGTCTTTAGTAAATTATTGATGGAGCTTAAGGTCGAACCTAGTCTGGTGGGGGTGGGTGGGGAAACTGTAGCTGCTTGTTGGTTTAGAAAATCAAAACTGGTGTAACCGCTTGGTTGTCTGGTCATAGATAGGACTGATTAAGTGGAAGATTTCTTTTTTCGTTTCAGCATTACCAATGTCAGCGCTATGGCACCGGTCAGGGCGACACCACCCACGGCAATACCCGACTTCATAGCCGAATTGGCCGTTTTTTGTTGGGAAGCAGTAGTGGTAAGGTTGGTCTGAAGCGCCTGCATCATGTCCTCACGCTGACCTTCCCATTGCGCTTTTTTTTGAAGAGAAGTTTCATGTGCTTTGCACAACGCCTTGCTTTTATCGCGCTGGCGGCGACAGCTTTTCAGCTTCCCAAACATTTTGCCTTTACAGCTTTGATTGGCGTACCGGCAGGGGTCGGTTTCTTCCCAATTGCCGAGTCCCGGACTGTTGGCAACGGCAATCACCGTGTCTTCCTCACCGATAACAGTATCCTCTAAGGGAATGATAAATCCACTTTTACTCATGGTCTATGTATTTAGAAGCATATACCCGCCACCAATCAGAGCCAGTGCTCCAATGGCAATACCGGCGTATAGCCCCATTTTTTTGGTTTTTTTTGCTGTTTGCTGTTGAGAAACCCAAGCCGGAGAAAGTTGCCCGTAGCGGTTCAGTTGCTGTACCGCGGGCCCGCCAAGTTCATCTATAATCTGCGCGTAGCGCTGTAGGGTAGCATTGTCCTTCTGGGAAAGGCTGATCACCTCAGAATGCACGCCCCGCTGCATCAAATAATCTCGCAGAGCCCCACGCAATTGACGTTCATCCTTATCTTTGGCTCCAAATATGTTGGACAAGGTATTTTTGAGCGTCATCCCGGTACTGGCCATGGTGGTAGCGGTGGTGAGTAGCGTGATGGGGTCAAATCCCAATCCATCGGGCATGGTGTTGGTCACATGTCTGGATTTCTTTATCAAGCGTTCGTCAAAAATGTACCCTGGGTGTTTCAACACAGTGGTGTCAAAAGACTTCCAGCCCGTTGGGGAGTGATAGACGGCGTAAATGTGATCAAAATGACGTCCGGTTCGTGAGACAATGCGAAAACCGGTTTGAATACCCAGGCTTTGCAGCAAGGCAGCACCTAAAATGGCATGATCGTCGCAGTCTCCGGCCCGTTGGGTAATGGTGACAAAGGGTGACTGAAGTCGCTCGACATCCCACGGGTCGCGCACGTAATTCACGTTTCGCAGCATCCAGGTATAGATGGCCGAGGCAACCGCGTCAATGTTTCGCAAGTCGGCTTGTCCGGTAAGCCGGTGTCGCCGGATCGTGCTTGTGATTTTGAGAGCCAGCGACCGGATGCGTTCATCGCCGGTGTATTTGGTAACCAGCCGGGAGGCTTCGGATAACACACCCTCCACACCGGGATATGCCAACCGTCGGGTAGAAAGAGGTACTGTGGATGCTCCCAAAGAAGCATCCACAGCCCGTGCTCTGGCATGGTACTGCTGGGTATCTGGTAATATCTTGATGTAGCCACTTTGCATTAGCCGAGCACGTCGTTGGTAAGTTTGGTAATGGTGTGCACCGGGTTTTCAAGCAGTCGCTTGTGGCGAAGTGCGGCCATTTCCGGCGTTGATGCACCGCAGGTGATTACAATGCCTACACATTTTCCATTGCGGGTAAAGGCGGTGACCGTATCGCTGCTTGCCAAAGAAAAAAGCTGATTACGGACTTGAGATATGGTTTTTGTCTCTACGCTGCTCATGAGTGGGACCTTGGATTGGTTCGCTTCAGGTATAGCTTCTGCAATTCAGCGATCACATCAACCAGCAATACTCGTTCTTCGGGTCTAATGGACCGGATGGTTCCTGTCCAAATCAATAACAAGTGGGTAGCAACACCGGAAGAGAGTTTGGCGTAGCTCGAAAATTGCCCGGATCCATCCACAAGGGGATATATGCTTTCTGCAATTCGTTTAGCGCCAATGTCTCTTTCCAGTGCTCGTCTACCTAACTCTATAGCCATCTGCACCCAGTCGGCAACCGTTAACGATCTATTCTCCATCTTTTCAATGAGTTGAATTTGATGCTGAACAGCCCTGACATATTTGGTATATCGGGAAGAGGAAGGGGAATCTATGTTCATGAAGTCTAACGCAGACTGAATTACATTTATATATGGCTGGCGGGTGCTCATTGATTGTTTTTTGGGGTTTCCAGGTGCTCGATTTGCTCCTTTTCAGGAGGGGTGTCAATGGGTGTTGGTGAGGCTTGCCGTGTGGAATCTTGTTCCTCGGAAAGGTCTTCCGAGGGCTCAGAATTGTTTGCATTGGAGTGGGGCGAATGGAACCCTGTGTTTGCCGTCATTGGTCCCGGCCCTAGTCCATGCCGCTGCCCGGCAATAATGCCTATTACACTCCCAATAGTGTCAAAAAGGTCGGGGGTTTTCTTTATAAAATGCTCAGCAAGCTGGTTACTGGGAGACTGTTGGGAAGCCTTGTATTCCAGGTCTTTTTTAAACTGTTCCCGGTCGAGTTGTTCGATTTGTTTTTCAAGATCACTGATTTTTGATTGATTGGCCTCTTTCAGGCCGTCGAGTTTATCTCGAAATTCTTCCTTCAATCGGGCAATTTCGTTTTGATGGGCCAACAGCAATTCGGTTTTATCCTGCGATAGATCTTTTCTGGCTTGAAAAAGCTCATCGGTAATCTGCTGGATTTTGCGATGTGCGTCCGTTAGTTGACCTTCGAGCTGGAGACAACGCTCATGGTAATAATTGCCCGCCATGGAGAACTTGGCCGGGATATTCATACTCGAATAAAACTCAGCCGGTGGACGCCCGGGGGAGGGTTTTATAGCTCCGCCAATTTTATCCTCGGCAAGCGTGTCGCCCGTATGTTGTGAATGATCTGCCATCTGTGTTCTGGTTGGTTCGAACACAGAATAGGCAGGAAACGCAACAGGTTAAATGGCCATTGGAAGAATAGCAGGGGATGTGAGCACGTAAATATTTACCGGTAGCACAAAAAATTGGAAAAAATTTATTGAGTGAAATGGAAGGCTTAATTTTTTACTCAATTTGTTTTTTCATGCTAAAAATAACCTGTTCAACTTGTTCTTTGGCCACAACAAAATGGGCAGGTTTTCGGGTGCGTTGATTCATGGCCATGGGTCGGGGAGATAGCAAAGGACGCACGCAATCATAGAAAAGGCTGCTTTTCATCCCTGTTTTTTCCTCCACATATACCTGGGCTTCTTTGATGGTCATTACTTCTCGGTCTATAATTTCTTGCATGGATTTTTCAGTGTGCATGGGATTTCTCGTTAGTGATGGTTGTGGAGTTTATTTTCCGGTAAAACTCATTTTATTCCAAACAAATGTTTCAAATACCAAAAAATTACCTTGAGGGGTTAACAGAGGCTGATTTGAATGAAACATTTTCTGAAACAGGCCTGTTTCATGGTGGATTACAATGATTTTTGAGGTATGTATTTTCAATGATTTACCAGAATTGCCTGTGAAACGGGAATGAAACATTGCTGTTTCAGAAAAAAGAGGGAATGTTTCATGGTGTTTCATAAAAGTTTCAGGGAAAGTTTCATAAAAAAGTGTACTACAGGTATCATAACGTCTGTTTGTAGTAATTTGAAACATTGAAACATGGATCTTTTTCTTTATCGGGCTTTTTAATAGTAAGGTTAAAAAAATAGCTCATGCTGAAACTATTTCTTCTCTGGCCGGCTGGGTGTTTCCCGTCCAGAGTTGGCTGCCGGCCGGCTTGAATTTGTCCCAGTTAAAGGCATTGCGAAACAGCTCGTTTTCAACCGCATGTGGGATGTAGTAACCCCGCTGACGGATGGTATCGGTCTTTAGGTTACTGTAACTGTCTATTATAGTCCAGTTAACCACCTTAAGTTCGCCTTCCGGAGTCAGATCGCTTAAATCTCGGAGTTTCTCATCCACAATGTCTCGGCGGACCATACCGTCGGTTCCTCTTTTTTCGTATTCGTAGATGTCCCAGATCGCTTTGGCCCAAATTTTGAGCGTGCCGTCCTTAGTCCAGTTAAAATGATTCGCATTGACCTTCATTGACTGGATGAGAGTCCCTATGGTTTCAATGAATTCGGTAAGCGGATCCTGGGAAGAGTACCGGATGGCCGTCTTAACCACTTCATCCCGGGCAAAAAGAAAAAGGTCGTTCCCGGTAATCGATTCCAGTCGTTCCTCGGTGCGCTCTTTGGTGAAGTTGCGGTAATACTCATCGTATTTAGCTTTGTCTTTGATTTCTTCCAACAGCTCAAGGGAACCAGATATGAGGGCGCGGTAATCGGGATTGAGCCAATAGGAAACCGTAACCAGGGAAGCAAACTGATTGATTTGCCGGTCTTGGAGTACCACGTCTTTCATTTTATCACCCAGTTCGGTTTTAACGGCCTCTTTGAGTTTAAGCCGGAGGCGTTCCATGTCTGAAATGAAGTGCTTTCGGTTGATTAAGTGGTAATTTTTTAGAAAAGAAAGCATGAGACGTTGGAGCGTCACCCGTTCATTTAGTAATTCTTTTACATGTTCTTCGGGGCCCCGTGTCTTTTTGCTGTAGTGAAGTATCAGAGATCGGCTAAGCAGGTGATCCGTAGCCGGCAAGAAATTGCTGCAAAACAGCGGCATGGTACGAACCACTTTATGTTCCTTGCCCCATTTGTTTCCTTTCTTAATGTTTGTAGGTCGTGGCTTGAGTTCAAACCAGGAGTTCCAGATCTGATCTTCAATTTTCGCTTTTTTGCCAGGCACTTGGGGAACATGCTCGTCAATCCACTGAGGGATATGGGATTTTTGCTCCAGAGCCTCGTCGACCGAACGAGCAGGTGGTGTATTCAAACTGTCCAGGTGATTTATGCCAAAAAAATCCTGAATAAGTTTGGCCATTTCCCCTTTACCGACGTTTCCTTCTCCGTATAGGTAAAGGAAGATGATATGTTTGTGAAGGGCATAGATTTCATCGAAAAATACAAAAGAAAACACGTAGGCTACGATAATTTTACCCCAATTCCTGAATTCGCTATGGCCTCCCACCATGCCGCAGAAATGGTGTTCGACCTGCATTAATTTTTTATAGAATTCCTGGTCGTCATACAGACTCTCCTCTGCATTTTTGAAAAAACCCTCCGAATTGGCAAGGCCTAATTCATAGTGGGGTAGATGTATAGCATCGTCCGGGGGTTTTAGAAACTTATTATCGCCAATGGGAAAGGCTCCATCTAACCGGGCAATAAGCTTAATATGCTCCGTTGCTTTCCGTGGGAAACTAACCAATACATTACCGGCTAGTAAGTACCGCTTTTTTTCAAAAGAAATGATCCCAAAGTGGTCAAATTCCCGAACGATACGAGGTTTAAATTCAATGTTCACATGCATCCAAAAGCTACGCATGTCTTCGTTTTTCATATTTTTCACCTGAAGCACATCTTTATTCCATACGCTTTTGGAAAATTCCTCAACGCTATGGGTTTGGACAGGTTCAAAATTAAACGGTTTGTACATGGGGATGCCTCCCCGCAGGTACCGTAACTGCCCTACATAGGTTCGTTCCCATTCTTTCTTTTCAGGGTTCCATTTTTCAATGATGGATTCAAGTATAAGATCAAAGTCGGTGACAGGTACTTTTTCTCCCCCTCGCTTTCGAATCCATTGATAGTTATCAAAGTCTCGTTCATATTCCTTAGCTGCGTTTTCCTGGATCTTAAAGGCAAGCCATCGCTCATATTCTACCTCGACTTCAGTTAATACGTACGCGCGTTCAGTACGTGTTTTAATGGCAATAAATTCAATGATACTGAATTCATTGTTCTCGCTATCCTTACACACCTCCAGGTCTAAATTGATTGTTAGATTTAAATTAGTAGAGTCCTCACGAAAAACGTTTTGAACTTTTTCAAGTAATATTGTCGAGTCGTTTAGGTACTTAAACTCATTGAATTCTTTCTTCAAATACCAACGCCAAAACTCAGCGTTGAATAAGGGTTTCTTCATTTAGGCTAATTATTAAAAATTGTTTGTAAACCAGGTGATATAACAGGAACGGGTAATGTTGTCAGGTATGCTGGCGATTAGCTTTATAAGGTCTTTTTTTTCAATCTTCGGGAGATGAAAAAACCGGCAATATTCCATCCAGTCAATTTCCTGGAGTTTGTTGGAGTAATCTGGAATTATAAAAACATCCAGACCAGCGGATAATGAAAACTCAATAGAATGCTTTAAAACATTCCATGAATCTTGTTGTAGTATGAAAACTACTTTTGGGGTCCTTTTTCTTAAAAGTATAGCAGCTTCGAGGCTCAGATGACCATCTATGAAAAGTACGGGTGTGAATGGCACGTTGCCTCGTTTAAAAGCTACGTAAACTTTCTTCGTTTTTAAGATTTCAGTCTTTACAGAGGAGTAACCAGAAATTATATCATCTTCATTTTTTATAGCCTGTTGGGTTTTCTTCCTACTGTTATTTGAAATGGTTAGGTGATACCGTTCGGCAAATAAATAAATGACTTCATTGAAGGTTAGCCCGTCAAAAAACCCCACAAAACTAATCGCATCGCCCCATGCTTCACAACCATAGCATTTATAAGTGCCTTTGACCTCATGCACAAAAAAAGACGGAGTCTTTTCAGAGTGAAATGGGCAACACGCTTTATAGTAACTGCCAGATTTTTTCAGTGGAATGCGTTCAGAAATGATTTCAATAATATCATTTCTGCAAGCTTCTCTCACATGGGGAATTACTTCGTGAAATGTCAATCAGCTTTGATCTATTGCAAGATCACTCGGTTTAGTTTTTGTTGAGTTTCCGAAAGAATCTTTAATACTTCTTTTAAATCTCTATTTTCGTTCCTTTTTAAAATTATTGAGACATTTTTCAATTCTTGATTGGAAACAATTAAAGCTGCTAGACCTAAGATGTTCAATCTATTAGTTGAGTTTAAATGAGTTGGTAAAGAGAGTTCTTTTATATGCCCCAATTTTCCAGCTCCGAAATATGAATAAGATGTCTTCCTTTAATTTTTTTTGCCTTCTTAATAACACCCTTTCCTACATAATTGCTTACAGTCTTGTTATTAAGATTAGATCTAATTGAAAACTCTTTGGTAGTAATCCATTCTTCAGATGAAACAGCTTCATTTATTAATGCTCTTACATATTCAAGTTGGCTTTCAATACCATTTAATACTTTAAATAGCTGCTGTTGTTTAGTTTGCGTCATGTTTACTAAATAATTCCTCCCAAATATTAGGGTAATCTTTACTCGTTTCTTTAATTGTTTTATTAATAACATTTTTAATCCAAGGAGTTTTTTCTTTGTCTTGTGCTACTCTTATTAGTGCTTGGTGTGAGATTCCGATTTTACCATCCGGTTTCCTTAAATTATTGGCGAATTCCTTGATGCCAACTCTTCTAACCAATAGCGCTATCTTCAATTTGTAGTGAGTATCTGTTATTTCATTAGACATGAGGGTGCATATTTATATTTACTTACTTTTGTAAGTACAACAATTATAGTTAAATAACTATAAGTTACACCTCGATATTAATACAAGTCAAGCATAATGAGTAAAAACCTACTTGCTAAAAGATTTATTTTAATAAGCAATAGATATTAAACCATAAAAGAATTTCATTAACATAAATGGTATATGGAGTTTAAAATTATTCGTTATTTATTGATAAGAGAGTTGAGAGGACTAATAAATAGGTTAATAAGTGCTTGCTATAAATCTCATGGGCTCTGGATTAAATGTATCAGAAATACTAAAGGGTTAGCGATAATCTTATAAATCGGGCTTCTGTAGTTTTTAAAAGAATTGAATAAGCACTTAAGAAATTTTCAACCATCAATTCTATAAATCTTTGGAGAGCTATAAAGTGAGCTCTTGAAATTCAGGTTATGTTAGCTGAGACGATAATTGATTTATATAAAAATAGTGGGAATAAATTTTGAATTGAGCTGAGAATAATCCCTATATTTACTTACTTAAGTAAGCGACTAAAAAGGAATGCCCAATATCATCTACACAACTGAAAAAAATAGCACCACCTGTCTAAAACTGGAAGGCAATGGTGTACAATATTTCTTTGGTGTACGTCATGGTGTACATGAACTTTCAAGTTCAAGGCATAATTTGGGTAAATCGTCGTTTAATTAACAAAAGGGCCCGTAGCTCAGTTGGT
>QAXH01004529.1:0-14063 GCA_004335635.1 Chloromonas sp. AAM2 | reverse complement strand
ACTCGATACCTGCACTCGATACCTGCACTCGATACCTGCACTCGATACCTGCACTCGATACCTGCACGATGATAACCTGCACGATGATAACGATGGAATGATGCGTTTGTTGTGCAGGTTCTTGACTCCCTCACAGGCTGCCCCCGGCCCGAGGACACGGTGTTGTTTGCAGTGCCTGTGTGTGGGCCCTACACGACCCTGCAGTCCTTCAAGTTCAAAGTCAAGCTTACGCCAGGTGCGGCATTCCACCCAGCCTTCTTACTTCTACTGAACAGTTGATCCCCTACTTGACAAGTCTGCTTGACCTGGACGCTGTGGAAAGACTTGCCATGTGCCTGCTGCAGCTCTCATTCACACGTTCATGCGGGGCCGCTCATGTGAGCCACTGCTTAGGAAAGCAGGCTGTGAACGGCACCAGCTATGCCTTGTAGCATCCATGTTCTTCCTGCCTGTCTTCTTTCTTCTTGCTCAGGGCAGGTCAGGGCGGTTCACTTCTCATGTCCTTCCCAAATGTGAAAACTTAAACATCTACTTTCGTACAGATTCTCATTCACATTCCTAACCTCTTCAGGCACCGTCAAGAAGGGTAAGGCTGCCCGTCAGGCGCAGGAGCTGCTGTCAAGGGCCACAGATGCCACTCCTATTGAGAAGGAGCTCATTCAGGCAGTGCCGGATATGGACATGATCAATGCAATGGTGGGTCTTTTTGTCGGGGACTACAGGCGAAGCTGCGTTGGTCACTCATGGAAACCGCAGATTGGTCAGCAGGATGAGGAGCTTGAGGATGAACCGGAGACATGGACCATCACATCTTGCAAATGGTCACCATGCAATTAGTTAGAGGGTGTGTAGGGCGTCAACGGGCGTTCATTGTGATCAGTTGCTTCCGATTTGATTCATTGTGCTCGTATGAAACAGGTGTGACTGCACATGTCATGTGTTTTGGGCCGATCACCTGTCTGATCGTGTGTGCACGTGCTGCCTGCAGGTGGGGACTGTCAAGGTCTCCATGCCCGGGCTGGCCGCCAAGCAGACGCAGATGAAGGCACAGAAGAAGAGCGCTGCTAAGGCTGCGGCTAAGAAGAGCTAGGAAAGAATTCGAAAGTTTTTCGTACGCCACGGTCACCAAATTGCGAACAGGAGCTTTTGATGGCTCCAGCCAGCCAGCTCAGCACAACGATCCCCTGGCTGCCTGCTGTTGCGTTAATATTCATGACGACCAGGCCTTTCAAATCTGATTTGTGTGCTTAGCTATGACGGTCATTGCTGCCATTTGCAGTCTATCTCACGTCAAATGCACATGTCTCTGCCTTGAACGAGTACTCTGGCCAAAGCCACACATGTTGAATTGGTTTCATTGAGAGGGTTGTCGTTAACAAGGGTTAGCGTTAACGTGTTGTTCCCACTTGCAAACTGCATTTCCTGAATGAAATGGGTACGTACGGAATAGACTTACCTAGACTCTCTGGGGAACTTTGACAATTTGCGCACATGATTCATATTTGCGTTGGGCGTGCTGCCTGGTGTGCACTCCCTCCTTGTAAACAATGCTGGACGGTTTTCACCTGCCTATCGCATGGTATCCCACGACTGACAGGGACGTGCAGGATCCCACGACTGAAAGGGACGTGCAGGATCCCACGACTGAAAGGGACGTGCATCCACAAAGTGATGAGTGCCGTCCCTCAGTGCACCATGATTGCGCCGGTGCTCTGCACCACCTCACTAGCCTGCTGTTGTTTGTTCTGTGGGCAGAGTCTGATCTGGTGAGCCAGTTCAGGGATGCGCAAGAGCAGTGTATGGCGGTGCAAACGTTGCTCACGCTGCTGTTCCAGGGACTTGCCCACTTGCAATACACTGTGGTCCCATTTCAGCGGCCAAGGGTCACTGGCTTTTCATGCACTCACGCCTCATCTAAGAAAACCCGCTCAGGCTCGTCGATTGCTGTACTCCGATGCGCTGCGGTCAGGCATGTCAGGCTGCCCGGGCAAGCACCGGGTGTTCCCTCTCAACCCGCCTTCCGGAGAGTGGGTTTACAGAGCCGTAACAATGGACACGACGTTTGGTCTTCAACATGCATCAGTCAAATAACAACACATGCGTCAACCCTCATTGTACATATACAGTCAAGCCTGTGACTCCCCAGCTGCGCACGTCCCACGTGCGTCCCACAGGACTGATTATTCCCAGATCCAAGGAACAACAGTAGTCAAATTACCATCCATCCATTCGTGGGCAGCACGGTACATAACCTGGTCAAGATTTGGTTTTTGTGCCTGCCTTCTTAGGTTGGGATTGCCCAGATTTCTCTGCTTGACTAGCCGAACCAACCGATGTGGCCTTGCGCTTCTGGCCCGGCTTGGCTCCCTTCACTTTGTTATCTGAATCCACCTTCTCATCACTATCTTCATCATCATCATCATCCACTGCATCTGCTGCTGTCTCAGCAGGGGCCGCTAGTGGTGCCTGTGAGTGAGTGAGTGAGTGAGTGAGAGTGAGGGAGCGTCTGTATTGTACATCTGTATCGTCCATACAGCTGAACAGAAGATGGCATAATTAAAGATGGCATCCATGCACAACATCATCATACTTGCATTGCAAAGGACTGCTGTTGAAAAGTCCAAACCCCGTCATCACCTGTGGCCCTGGGGCTGGCAGCACGCCTTGGAACTGCTGTGCTGCCTGCAGACATCGCTCCACACCCCTAGCGCTGCACAAGTCACGCCTGTCAGCCTCAGGCAGGCAGGCTGCAGGACGCAGGGGCACGCACATGCTCGTGGGTTCACGTCTGGAAGGACAACTGAAGAAATTCAACAGGCATCGCACAGGTTATGGTGTTGGGACATTCAGCTTGCCTCAAAGTCCATTGTTCATACGCCTCCAGCCTAATCCCACAAGAAGTAAACACCACATTCAAAAACAACCATGTGCACCCTTCGGAGTGACACCTGTAACATTTCAGCAGCGCGCAGCTTACCTTCCTGACGCATTTGCTGTGGCAGGGCATGATGCACCTTCCAGTCAATTGTCATCACAGCCTCAAGCCTGGAGTGTGGCAGCAGCCCAAGCACCGACCTCCCCACATGAATGGTGATATCACTAATAATAAAAACACAACATCACCAAAAACAAAGTATCATTTGAGAAACAATGATAGATTGCGGTGCTCCCCCCCCATCATACCTCCGACATGGACTACGCACCCTGCTCTGCCGCCCGCCGCAGCACCTCCGCCTTGCCATGCATGGCCCTGAGCATTGCCAGGTACGCGGGCAGGGTGTATGTGTCTGCCTTGCCGCCCGTGGCTGCCAGGCCCTCAGGCGACATGTAGGCGGCAGCGCCCTCCGGGCAGAGGGCAGAGAACAGGGCGGAGGCGGTGGCGGGACCCACACCCTGCAGGACATCAAGCGATCACAACCACACAGTAGCCACACTCTGAAACCGATCATTGACCTTCGCTTTAGGAACGGGACATTGCATTGCACGAGCAAGGAAAGGAACTGAATTTCTGAGATTACCTCAAAATTAGACTGACTTCAGGCCCACGTGCAAACCATTGACGCTTGACAACCATATACTATTCATGTAGCTTGCTTGCCTCTTCAGCATCACTACATGGCAGGACACCTAGCCCATGGCACCCCGCAAACCAGCCAATCCGATAGTGTTGTACCTGAGCACATACCTGGGTTGCTCTGTCGATGGCCTTTACAGGCATCTGTACACTTTCCCCCCACAAAATGCTTAGGACACCGGACAAAAAATGGTACACTGTCTTTCACAAACGCCACTGTCTTTCATACACGCCGGATAGGAAAATGCCCAGTGATAGTGCAACAACATGAGTGAGCTGCGGCAGTACAGGCCTCACCTTGAGTTGTGTGAACTCCTTGATAGCCTTGCCCAGGTCATCAAACGTTTCCTGTGGCACCGGCGGGCCCCAGCATGCACCCTGCAGCACCGCCAGAGCGCGTGTGCTGGTTACCACCACCTGCTCCTCCTCCTGCTGCTCAGCGAACTTGAGCAGCTGAGGCCGCCACTTATCGCGGGCCAACTTCCACTCGACCTGGGCAGTGAGGCAGATGCGCCTGGTAGACAGATTACAGCACACATGCCCTGAACGTGAACGCCAGCAAGCCATGGTAAGTACAATAAGCAGGTGCAAGATACTTGGGAAAAGACTCAAGTGCTGCGTGGCTGGCTGTTGGCAATGCCCATGTGTGCATGTAAGCAGGATGCAGGAACAGGCTGTCAGAGGCGTTCACCTGTCGAGAGCGCGGATTTGGAAATCAATGGCGTGCAGCATCATTATGCTTGATAGGTTGTTCATGCAAACACGTCAGGTGCATGTCAGGTGCTTACATGCAATGACTCGGTTGCTAGCTTTTGCGAGCCAGAGACGCACATGTGTGCATACTGGATGTTGGGTACAAGGCTGTCACGACAGAAGCGAATGCTTGGACAAGTTGCGTCACATCTTGTTCTGCAAAGCCTTGGAGGCAAGCGCACGGCGCGAGGCCCACAATGACCTTCTAGATCCAAGGCAGGTGTGTCACTGGCAGGACAAGGCAGGATATGCATGCCGGTGTCCATTGGCTCACCAGCTTGACCAGTTCTGCCTTGGTGATGTGCGGGGGCGTGCGCGAGGCCACAGCCGCTGGCAACTCCACGTCAATGAACCTGAGGCCACATGGGGGCCATACAACACATGGGACACACAAACCAATTTGAAAACGTGTGCACCGCCCAAGGAATGGGCGGTGCATGTGAAGTGTTTATCCGGCTGTGCAGCACGAAGGTGG
Organism: Chloromonas sp. AAM2; assembly: GCA_004335635.1. Classification (NCBI taxonomy): domain Eukaryota; kingdom Viridiplantae; phylum Chlorophyta; class Chlorophyceae; order Chlamydomonadales; family Chlamydomonadaceae; genus Chloromonas; species Chloromonas sp. AAM2. The sequence continues at coordinate 9,261 of QAXH01004529.1, read as the reverse complement.
TCAATCAACAGGGTTTGCTGCAGCTTCCTCTGTACTAATGGGTCTGGCAATGCAGGTCGTGGAAGACCAAACGTGGGTGTACAAGAAGTTCCTTCCAACCCACTCATGCTTCGCCATTTGGTGATGCAGAGGTGGATGAATCACCATCTGTTCAGGTTATTAATTTGCACCCCTCGAACTCCCCCGTGTCCAGCTGTGTTCGACGTCCTTGCAAGCCCAAAGCTGATTACGAAGATGATAAGCTGAGTGAAGAACATCGAGAGACCCCTTCAACTAACCATGCTTGGCCATCTACGTGGTGTTTGAATCAACACATGTTCAAAATCTCAGTTGGCACCCCTCCAACTCTCCAGTCCCAGCTGTGTCCAATGCTTTGCCAGTCCAAACAACAACATGATCAGCTGCATGAAGAGTATATAAAAGGCGTACAAGCCCACCTCTGCAGATCAACCAATCCATTCCTGTTCTTGGTGGACGTTTTGCTGTGAGCACCCCCTCCCTGCTTGGCTGCCACTGCCTCAGAGTGACGTGCATGCCATGCGCGCCACAGCTGAATGTCCTGGCTCGCCCATAGAGCCGAGGCGGCCATGGCTGCTGGCCAATATGGAGGCTGCTTTTGTTTACAAGAAATGCTGTGCTGGCATAGGGTGCGGACTTCGGAAATGTTGAGATACGCCACTGGACGCCTACAGCAGGAAACTGGTCAGTCACCCCAAAACAAGTTACACGATCTGCAGTGCCAGCTTTGCGTTGAGGCCAACAGGACTCACAAGTTACATTACTAATGTAACCGCTGACAAGGTTTGACCAGCGCAACGCGTAGACCAGGACGTAGACGGCAAGACCACATCAGTGCGCAGGCACCGTGTGACCACTCAGGAAGCGCACGGGGCGTTTGCACGTGCCCCAAGGAAATAAAGATACACCATTCGCCGTCGGACGACACCATGTTGCCAAATCGCACTCAACCAACTTACATGCCTTGCCTTTTCCACAGAAGCTAGGTTGCATGCACGCCGCTACACTGTGTGCACCCGCCCTTGATGTTTACAAGGTTTACAAACTTGGCACCGCACATGTAAACATTCTGGGCATACCCAGCTAGTGAGTGTTTGTCAGTTCTTACTTGCTTGGGATGTGAAGGGAGGAAGTTCCAGTGCTGGCCTGTCACAGTGTGTTACAGGCAAACCTCCACCAGGCATGCAAATGCACTTGTGCTGCTACAAAAATGCATACTGCGTACTTTGTCATTAATTGACGTACGAGCCATATCAATTTGGCGTGAGTAACGAGCAGATGAACAAAGAATAGGAATGGCAAGTTCAAGGAAAAACAGCAGCGGACAGTAAACACCAAAACAGCTAGCAGCAAACGAAACGTCAGAAGCTGGCATCAGGGACCAGCCAACTATCGTGTACACGATGCAGATGACAAGACTGCTATCCACTCCAACAGCATGGGTGGCGCTTCCTGGCAGGCGCCTCCTGCTCCACCTGCACAGCACGTGGTGGCAAGGGCACACAGCAACAAATGGGCGAAGAGCAAGGCTAACCAACTAGCATGGTAGCATGGCATTTTGGCGAAAACTGGACTTGAACAAATAGAAAGTTGAGGCAGACACCCAGCACTGCATCGCCAAGACGCACGATCAACAGTCAAGGGCATGCGGCAATGTTACGCACACAGTAAAGACAAATCACACAGGAATCTGCCCCAGTGCAAACCCCCCATCAAGTTCGCTTTGTTGCTCTTCACTGATGGGCACACCATGATCACGTGCACTTCAGACCCAGTAAATAGTAACACATGTATATTCTATATCAAGTAGAATGAATCACTTCATTCCATTAACAGACTTGATGCTGACGCCTTCATGCTAATCACATGCACGCAATCGTATACCCAATTTGAACAAACGCCTTCTCAGAGCGGCCCCTGTCACCCACATTTAGTTTTTCATGGCCGTATCCCTGGAGCACGTCGCTGGCCAGTATGCTGCTGATGAGGCCCCACACAAACGCGTCGTGGACGTTTTCATCACGGGCAGCAGCACTGGTCTCTGCACGTACCAGGGCACGGATACAACACACAGTTTGGGCAAGGGTCCCGGTCTTCAAGGCAGGACACAAACATGCACCGTGAACTGCAGACAGACAAAAGAAGTTTGCCAGTTCTGGGACAATTCTTGGGATTACATCTTCTTAAAACAGCATGTAGTTATAAAGCTTCTCCAACCTTGATTGGATCTTTCCATCCAAACACAACCAAGTGACAGGCTGGCGCTAAGCTGGCTCAGCCATGCGCCCAGGTCAAGGAGCACCATGCAGTGACGCAGCCCTCCTTCACACCTTTGTAGAGGCAGCCGTGTTGCCTGGCCACCTCTGCACCCTCCTCCGGCGTCACCTCACGCTTGGAGCCCAGCTGGAGCCAGAACAGACAGGTGCATGAGGTCAGAAATGGTAGAGGGACCATTGAGGGTGAAATGCTGACGCGCAAATGGGAATGACAGGAAAAAGATTACCTCGTTTGGCACACGCACTCGTTTGGCAGCACACGTGCACTGGGTATCCACCAAGGTTGTGATCACAGCCAGCCAATAAGACTTGCTGTGCTCTGAAGGGGAGAATCCAATTTCCCCACCTTTTCCTTGCAGCCTTATTGTCTCTCCCCACTCACGTCTATTTTGTTGCCCACAATGAGCCGCACCACGTTTGGCGAGCTCATGTGCTCATCAACTTCAGCAAGCCAGTGCTTAGAAAGGGCAGTCAGTGTCTCCCGCCGTGTGACATCATACACTGCACGGTGCGAACACATAACAATTGGCTGAACACTCAACTATGTGCAGTTTGGTCATAATGATTACGCACAAGGATGGGTTGGAGTTGAAGAACCATAGCGATCACACACGAGGTAGGAATACAACCACCAACTGACTAGTCATGCATACATGCTGCCATACTTTGCGGCATAAGACTCTGACACCACAAGAGACACACACGGGGATCCTGGATTCCAAGTGCTACCAGTGTCCGGATCACACCTTGTTGCTTACCTAACACAATGCCATGCGCACCACGAAAGTAGCTGGCAGTCATAGCCGAGTACCTGAAAGACATGCACGTCGTCAAGGATTTATAAGCTGTTTGTTGGGCAGCATGAGGTTGATTGAATGCGTGTTGGTGAGCGTTGGCGAGTGCTGAGTGCTGAGTGCTGCAGTGAGTGAATCAGTGTGGCAAGTAATGACTGTATGATATGGCCCCTGTGCACGACGCGGCTGAAACGCAAACCCGCCCACCAGTGTGGCACATGATATTTGTATGCCCCCTAGACTGGAAGGCCTCCCTAGGCTGGAGGCCGCGGCTGGAGTGCTAGTGTACCCACCGCTCAGCGCCTGCAGTGTCCCATAATGTGACGCCAATGTCATGATCATCTACTGTGTACCGTTTGAACCGAAAGTCACAACCTGCAACAGGACAGGTTTTGTGATTTGTATGACCATCGGCCAGCAGCAGTAAGCTTGATGTGCATTCGGCTGCACAGTTGAATGTGTCCGAAGTATTGCAGTAAGCTGAAGTAGTAGGACTGTCACACTTGGGCATCACGTTAGTGCGTTGTGTCTGCCAAGGCTCAGCTGCTCCTCATGTGCTTGAGCTTCACTAATCTGGTGGCAGAGTTGACTGGCCTTACCTATAGTTGGCTGGGTGTTCAACTCGATCTTGTCAGAGAAGAGTCGTTCGAGCAAGCACGTCTTTCCTACTCCAGCATCCCCCACAAAGATAACCTGCTTCACAGTGGCAGAGGAACCTTGTGAAGGCATATGCGTTCAGTTCAGTCATGTCAGAATACCTCGCCTTCATGTTCACCTGCCTTGATGAGATGCTCGCAGGTGTTCTCCCCTTGAAGTCCGTTCTTCATTCTGTTTGCATTGCATTATGATGCGCTGGTCAGCAGCTGGCTGGCCCTGCACATGAGGAGTCAGCAGAGGAACAAGAGTAACGCTTACAGGCCCGTTTCAGAAGGGCTTTCTGCGACTTGACCAGGGCTGAGCCCCGGCACAGCCCTCGTCACAATCGCGACCCGTACGCCTTGTGCCTCTCTGCATCCTCCGTGTGAAGCCTCCGCGCTTCTGCGCGTGTGGAAATTGCACTTGCAACCCGAACCCCAGTTATGGTGGAGTCCTACACGCTCATAGTCCTCCACTCCAATCAGTCCAAACTCAGTAGACTCAGCAGTAGTAGTAATGGCACGTTGCAACCTTGAGCGCCTGGCGCAGGCAGGCTTGTTAGCTCTTCGTGGTCCCAGCAATGCACTTGGGTTCACTGCGTTCCCAGCTGGACTCGTTGCTGCAACAGGCGTGCCTGTGCCCAGGCTCAGCGCTTATCCGACCTGCGCAAGCAGGAGGGAGAGGACCTTCTCCTCCCGCGCTGCCCAACAGTTTGACATGCTTACGCTGCCTTCGCGGAAGGGCATTTTCAGTGATGCTGTACTAGTCAGCAACTTGCTGCCCAACAGGAAAGAATTTACCCCTCAGGTGCGCAACAGCCATAGCGCGATCCCATGGCAGCATCGCCAGCTTGCCACATAGCTGTGCCCCGATGTGGTGCTGCAACGTCTGAATGAGCCACTGTCATAGTCAACACGTCAATCTTGGTGTGATGCCCGCAGTTTTCGCCCCATGGTCTGACTCTCATACCCAAGTCCATGCTTGTTACCGACAAGACTGCACAAGCCGCAGCAAACCTGGCGGCAGCAGCTGCCCGTTTGCAAGCAGCAAGGGCCCAACTCAGCGGCATGCCTGCAAGTCCTGCTACCATGGCTGCTGCTGCAGCCATGCACGCAGCTGAGTCAGCCTTGCCACCTGATGCCATGCAGGCGGTGAGTGTGCGGCATGTTCAAACGTCCAAACGTTTTTCTTGTCGTGGCAACTGCTATCCCGCTGTGCTGTTTGGTGGCTGTTCGGTGCTTGCATCGCTCAATTGTTTGCAGGGCTCTCAGGCTTGCCGTGCATGTGCCATTCTTAAAATGCAGGCTGGTAAAGATAGGACGCTGGTGTGGAGGAAGCTGAAGATGAAGAAGCACAAGGTCAGTGACGCTGGAACAGCAGCTGTATCGAGGTGATGAGTTTGCAGACAGGCACAGTTGCTCAGGAGCATGAGGGAGCATGCTGCAGCACCGTCATCATTGCGCTATCACCCTGTGTCTGCAGATCAAGAAGCGCAGGAAGCTCAACCGCTACAAGAATGATTGACCTGAGTGGGGCGAGAGCAGCAGCTTGGGCGTGCCTGTACCATTTTGTCTGACAGCGCTGCATTTATTGTATGGCCTGTGCGGGTCTGTGACCATCGTCACACCCTTGGATTAGCCAGCCATTCAGCCCGCCTGGGCCTCACTGTTGTTCGCTACTGTGATAGGACTCGGGAATGCTGACAGACCAATTTCATGTGCTTTTCCATTGGCTGAGGCTGTGATTGCTTCCAGAGCTTTTGATTACCTTAGGCTGTGAGGATGGTTGTGAGTCACCCTTGCAGGGTTTGTACCATGTGAAGCCAGTGTCATTCGCTTGAGCCTGTACTTTACCCCAGATGTGTAACATCAATTTTCAAGCAGAGTTGCTTTTCGTGTGCCAGCGTGTGGCAGAGCCTCAGCTAGCTGGCAAAGCAAACAAAAGATACATCGCCCTTCCGGTCAAATGCGCCTGGCAACTGAAAGGGGACATCAAGCGAGCCAAGGACTCGGTAATCATGTGGACATGCATGCACATCCATGGAACCGAAAATGGGATTTTTTCCAAAGGCAGAGTGCGTAAAAGGAATGGCACAACCGATTTTTGCATTAGTCCTTTGCGTGGGTGTGCTTCCTGGTGTGCACTCCCACCTTGTAAACCCACACCTGCCCGTGCGCAGCGCATGACAATTGCCAGACGATGAATCGTATTGCCTTGTATCCTCAAAGACTCATGCTTTATTATCTGGGAATATCAGTCAATACGTTGGCTCATGTGACCAATGCCCATTCACCGCCCTGCTAGCAATCAGGCTTGAGTGGTGGTCCCATGTAATGATGCACCAGTGAATGGAGGCCGGCAACGCCAACTCTGCGTCTCTCAAGCTTATGGGAAGTACAGAAACGGGGACGGGGACGATCGGAAGGGCATGTCACCCGTAGTAAGTTGAGAAAGTGCTGTGACACATAAAGGCAACCATTCACCAGCTAACCATGCATAAAAAATAGCGAACAGGTGTTCTTGCTGCAGATTTGCAACAACCACCACGCACACACACTGGTTCCAGTGTCAGGACAGGTGGCGCCACATCAACCCCAATTCCAGTGCAGGACCCAAGAATTGTTCCAGAACTGGCAAACTTCTTTTTTTTTGGAGCTGTCTTTGTCATAGCTGCACTCAGGCGTGTGAAGATATGAACCTGCGTGCCAACTGGTGAGAGGCACATGGACCCATAGAAGCTGCCAACGCCGCACTGTGGTCATAAATACACATGTATCTGTCATCTGTCAGCGACCCAGACATACACCCCCACACGTCGTGATTATGTGTCAATGAGCTAAGACAAAACCTGATATGTACGGTCATCTTCCGGGCTGTCATGTCGAGAACAAAACACTTGGAATCCCCTTCCACTGCGGCTTAGCACCTGAGCTAGCCTGTTGTGAAGTGATCAGGAACTCATTAATCATGTGGACATCTGCTCCGCTTTGAGTTGCGCAATGACTTGGACAGGGCCTTATTGCTATGGACACAATATTGCTGGTTAACAGACCCACCATGGGGTGCATTTCCCCTTGCAATTAAAAACCCTGTAATCAGCGTGTAATACTTCTGTCAATCATAACCAACGCCCACGTGGAATCGTCCTTGTTTGGACGCATTCCATGCATACTCGAGCCTCAGCGGCCCCACAGGCGTGTCCACCCGTATCCCCGCGCCGCATGCATGCCCGTGCCCGGGCTTCCCTCGCGCCCCTGCATCCAAACAAGCACACAGTAAGTCTCGACATGAGTGCCATGCCGACTGGCCCTGTCTGGCATTGCTCCCTTGCCAGTGCAAGCGACCAGCCTAGCACACTTACACATCGGTGAAGTCGTGCACTTCTGCATTCAATGAGATCCGGTGGTGCATCTACTGGCACTAGCATGATAGTCGCAGCAGCATAGCATCAGTCACTTGGTAGCTGCTTACGTTGTCTGCTGTCTTCCTCACCTCGTCCTGAATTCCACTAAGGCAACTTTTGCATGCAATACACATACAGTACACTGAGGCGTTTGCATGCAATCACCTGCGGGGTCTCCGATGACGCTCGCTCCGGAGTCCAGGTCCGAGCCCCAGTCCGCAAACACACAGCCCGATAGAGCGGACACCAGCGGGAACCGCACCTCCGCGCTCGCCTCGACCCACCGCCGACCGGTGCCCACGCCGCCCTCTGCAAAGGCATCGCGAGCTGACGCATGTGAAGCCAGCCCTCAACACCAGTGCCTGGTGAACCGTTCAAACAATGGCCAAGGTAAAAAAGGCGCGTGCAACAGCTCCACAAAATGAATGCGAACCGTGATCACTTACACTGATAGTCTCTGATGTCACCGGAGGCACTAACTGCAGCTGATGGCTTACCTGCATACCCCCGCACGCTGTTTGTCCCTCCGATGATGAACGCCTCGTAGGGCGGGAGGTCGTCATGCACCACCCCGCCACGCGCTCTGTGCAGCAGCATGTTCATCACTGTCAGGATGACGTGTGCGAGCTGATCCTGCCGATGCCTTCAGTTGCATGCTGACCTGCCTGAGATGCGATGCCTCAGACGATTGCTGATTCAAACGATTGCTGAACTCATCAGGTGTGGCAAGACAAGCACATGATAAACATGCACCACTGCGCCCCAGGCGTCCCTCCGTCCTAGGACCGCTCGCACTGGTTCAGTGCACACAAGAGTGCTCTTCTTTGCGGTGCTGTTGACAACGCCCGTCAACCTGGTCCTTCCACCCTCAGGCAATGGTTGAAAGGCCCTCGAGCACATCTTGAGAGCTCCTTACCATGTCCTTACTTGCAGTGCCTTCAACAGTGCCCTTAACATTGCTCTTACTTGCAGTGCAACACCAGCGGCCCCAGCAGGTTGAGGGGCTTGTCCACCCGCGCCCGCACGCGCGTGAACCGCAGCCAGTCGCGGTGCGCGGGCAGCGCACTGTCCACACTCAGCTGGAGAGAACTGCCATCGTCAGCGGGACTGCACCAGCAAAGACATCATAGGGCACTTGCAGTGATCCCATACTGGCCCCTTGACTCCATGCCATGATCCCATACTCGCCCCTTAGCTCCATGCGTTGCACAGACAGATAGGCCGTGCAGTCTCAGGACGTATGCAATCTGCTGTCGTCGACCATGTAATCTGGAAAAACGCCTTCTGCGATTGCTAGCGCGTGGAATGCCATAATGCTGTGGGGCGCATCTTCGCGGGGCGAATCTCCGGCCATGTTAAGATGTAGTACGCACAGCATGTTGAGTTGCGTGCCGAATCCATGCTGCTCTCAGTCAGGTTTAGCTATAGGTTTAGCGGAGGTCAGCGCCCCGCAGTTAGAAGCACCCACCCTCATGCTTCTTCATCATCAGTACATGCAAAGGTAGCTTACTGAATATGCGGGTCGCATCCGCAGATCCATACGCGGGCATCAATCCTTGCCCACCTATAAGTTGCACTGGCTGCTACCACGGCCATGTGGTCAGACGGCCCCCCGCTGAAGGTGAGTGGCGCCCCGTAGCAGTCGAGGGTGGTGGGCGCGCCGGTGTCGGTTAGCGCGGTGGTGCGGCACAGGCTGCCGCCCAGGGTGCCTGACCAGTTGGGGGTCAGGGGCCGCTGGAAATCGACACCTGCAGCAGAGGGGAAAGGGTGAGGAGGGGGTGATGTGTTCAAAAGTCAGTGACCCAACCACAAAACAATGACCTCGGACTCCTGAAGACACGACCTATGCACAGATATTCAATCATAAGATCATGATCAGGCATCAAAGGCAGCATCAAGAGCCGCTGGAAGTCAACACCTACGTACGTGCACATCCGTGACTCTGCGCAAGAGCTTGCTACGGAGGGCATGGGCTTTGTGTGCAGTGCGCTGCTGAGGCGTCATTATTGAACCAACACCACCAAATGCCATGTCCAACGCATCAAGCACCAGCAGCCGCCCACCCTTCCTACCTGCTATTAGCCTGCCGATCATGAGATTGCCCGCATCCCCGGTCCCCACACCCGCCCTGTGC
>QAXH01004527.1:377-32000 GCA_004335635.1 Chloromonas sp. AAM2 | reverse complement strand
CGCAGCGGCCAGTCCCCGCTGCCGCTGCAATGGACGGCCCGCAGCAGCCAGTCCCCGCTGCCGCTGCAGTTGACGGCCCGCAGCAGCCAGTCCCCGCTGCCGCTGCAGTTGACAGCCCGCAGCAGCCAGTCCCCGCTGCCGCTGCATTTGACGGCTCGCAGCAGCCAGTCCCCGCTGCCGCTGCATTTGACGGCCCGCAGCAGCCAGTCTCCGCTGCCGCTTCATTTGACGGCCCGCAGCAGCCAACCCCCGCTGCCGCTGCATTGGACGGCCCGCAGCAGCCAATCCCCGCTGCCGCTGCATTTGACGGCCCGCAGCAGCCAATCCCCGCTGCCGCTGCATTTGACGGCCTGCAGCAGGCAGTCCCCGCTGCATTGGACGGCCCGCAGCAGCCAGTCCCAGCTGCCTTTGAGCCTGACGGCCCGCAGCAGCCAATCCAACTTGTTGATAAGGTTGACTTGTCAACGGCACCGGAATCAATTGCCAGCTTGGAATCGCAGTTTGTTGAGTTCCAGAGAGCAGCAGCCCAGTGGCGCGCAACAGCTTCCGCCCGGTGCCAGCACGAGGCCAAGCAGCGCGCGGTCAAACCCTTGCAACTGGCCTTGGCCAAAGCTACTGAGGAGCAGAAGCAGCAGGACGATCAGCAGCTGCAGAAACGCCTTGAGCAGGGCGGGTGGGAAAGGGAGGAGCATGACCTGGAGGCAATGCATAGGGATTTGCTGCGTGAAGAGCAGCAAGCTGTCCAACTGATCGGCAGTATTCCGGGAAAAGTCGAAGAGCTGACTAAAGCAGCTAAAGCAGATGAGTCGCTGGCATGGCAAGTCCATGACCACCTGGAGTGGTTGCAGACACCGGAAGGACAGGAGTGGGCCAAGGAGTTGGCCGATGGGCGGGCAGCAGCTGTGCGTGCAGCCAGTTCTGCACAAGTCGAGCGCAGCCTCGCGGAAGAAAAGGCAGCGCGGGAGCGAGCAACCGCACAAGCGTACAGATCAGCGCTGACCCAGGCCGTGGCAGCACGGTGGGCTGTGATGCGGGCAGAGCTGGACCGAGCAGACGCAGCACAGCAGGCTGCTGAGGAGGCTGAAATTGAACGGCTGGTCGCAGTCTATTGCAGTCAGTTTCCAGCTGAGGAGCTCACTTCTGCTGTTAATCAGAGTTGGGCAGCTCACAGGCAGCGCCAGTCGCTTCAGGCGGACACAAGGCTTATCCGGGGTCGGGCCTGGCCGGACAGACGTGAGGGAAAGCAACGCAAAGTTAACAACACCTTAAGGCAGCTGGCTCCAAAGCGGCAGGAATTGCAACGGCTTGAGCAGCAGCTGCAGGCAGCCCAGGCTCGGCGTGGTGCAGCTCATGTGGGGCTTGGCCAAGCAATTGAGTTGATCCGGGATGTGGTACGCAGTCATGCGGACCCGGAGGGCGGCAAGGAGTTACTGAAAGTACTGGAGCATGACCATTTCAGCGCCGTTGTTGCTTTTGAGCCGGCACCTCGCTAGGCGAGCCCGTAGCTTGCTGGATGCCCTTGCTTTCACATCAGCCTAGCGGATACGCATGGTGACTGAGTGAAGGGGATTGGGGGATTCCTGGCAGTGCACCGCCTTTCCAAAGTGGCATGACAACGTGACAAGCTTGTGGTCAATGCTCTCAAGCCACGCCAGTCACGACGTGCTTGTCAAGAAAGACAGGCAGAGCGAGACAGGCAGGCAGAGCAATTGGGTGAACCCGCTGGTTCAGAAAACATCAGATTCATGGTGTACAGCTCAGCATTGCCTGCTTTTGCATGAGCGGGCCTCACACAAACACATGCAAACCTCGCTGCATCCTGTTCAGTGGACTTGCACCACTTAGAGCGATGTCTCTGGCAGCATCATCAGCAACTGGAACACAGCTGCATCTGTCACGACAGGCATTGTCGTCACCTGGGCGCTGATGCTGTGATTCTGTGCCGACCTGCACTTGCTGGATTCGTTGTACATCAGACTAGCAGCTACAAAATGTGTGAGGGGATTGCAGAAACGTTTTCTTCCTCGTGATCACGTTTCCTTATACTCGTGTACAGTGGTCCTAAGAGCCTGGAGCACAACTCTTGGTCCGCTTGTGCTTCTGTTTTTGTGCTTCTCAGTCTGGTATCAGCCAACCAGGTGCAATGGTGCATGCATGCACTGGGCCGCTACATGGTTGCTCTTAGGCAGCAGCCAGACAACAAGAGACTTAATGCAAACATTGATCCACTTGATCCAATTCAAACATTGATCCACTTGACCCAATACATATGACCCAATACACGAGGATGAGAGTGAGCATGAGAGAGAGGACAACCCGAACCATCAGCCTGACCTGCTTAAGGCTGGCGTGTTTTGTACCGCGCTCATCTTGACAGCTTGCTACCTTGCTTGTTTCGTTTGCGTGTCTTGATGACAAGGATGAGGGTGATCGAGCGGGTTTTTACCCTTGTACCGCTCTTGACACCTTGAACAACATCTTAACACGCCAAGCGGGCACGTGGATAGGTAGGCAATGCATGCCACACGAGCCACATGCACTGATGTGTGCAATAATGTGTGGAATGCCAGGCTTGCGGTCTTTGTTGGGGAAACCCTGTGGACTGCTGCAGGCAGTGAGGCTATCCCATGCCAAGTTGCAGATGTAATTGACTGCTATGTGGTTGCCTCAATGTAACTGGTTCAATGATGCAGAGGTTGAAACGTAGACATGCTTGTACCGTCATCGGTAAGGGGACTCTCACCGTGGGTCTGTTAAGCATCAGTATTGGGACCCTCCAATTCATATGTATATATATGCGCTCACAGGCAGCATCAGCCACTGCAGGCGGATACAAGTGCTTGTACTTCAGACAGGTCCAAAATTCAGACAGGTACTTCAGACGGGTCCGAGGTTCTGTCTTGACTCATGGGACACGAGCACCAGCACTACGGTTCTAACAGGTCTACCCTTGCCATGTTATCACTACCAGGATTAGTAATGCTGGTGTTCTGTGGACTGTTTACTGAGCCAGCTCATAATATCCGAATTCACAACGTCCTGTTTGCTGTCCTCCAACCAACTTGCTGGCAACTGTGCGCTTGAGACAACTCATCTGCCAGTCAAATCAATACCCAGGGCAGAGCAACCTGCAAGCTCAAGTCAGTCATGCACACACGAACACAGAGCCCGTTCAGGAGGTGTGCAGATCCTCGGCGCAGCAGGTTGTTTCACGCTACGCATGTCGTCCTAAATTCTATCAAAGAAATCATTCGCTAAGCGTAATCATCCGTCATCGCAAATCATCCAAACGGTCAGCAGATGGAAATGTGGCGTCGCCACACTGGCATGAAAAGTGTTGTACCTGGATCACAAGCGGCTGCACCTGCCTGACTTCCTTGGGTACACTTGAGAACTCAGTCTGCCATGGCATGGTCACCATCATGAATTTACTGTCAGGTTAGCCCAAGCGCACGATCATCCCACACGGTTCTATACTTTGTGCCCCCTGGTGTGGCGCCGCACGGAGGCGTGCACCAGTCCAGGGGATTGTCCCCTAGGGTTTCGTGGAGGTTGGTGCATAGGCCCAGGTCGTAGGGGTGCTCGTAAAGGGGAGCGCCGGGGTAGGCCAGGACAGAAGACCGCACGCCCTGCAGCAGACATGCATGAGAATGCAAGAGTAAATTTAGGTTGCATGGCGATCCACTGGCATGATGAGGGACTTGCCCAACATGGAGTGGGTGGAGAACTTGTTCAGCTAAGCACAAAGAAAAGGCCGCATTGCATGAATTGCTTAATTGCGAAGGCGCAAGCAGCACATCACAGCATCACAAGCCAAGAAGTCAAGACATACACACCAAGATTTAACAAACCGCTGATCACTCATGTTACGGACGGCATCTGCCACTTGAGTGTGCAAACCAATGAAAGAGTCCACCCCAGCGTCACATGCCATCACATGAAACCACACAAAGAGCTAGCACTGTCACATTACCAACAAAACCTCATATCCACCCCTGATGACATAGTCGTAGACATGACACTGACGGCATTTGCCAAAAGGTGTGCAAACCAAGCTGGAAAGGGTTGGAACCCAGCAAAAGCCAAGAAACCTCTTCAAAGCTACGGGTAGCTGCAGATGTGTGCACAAAGTGGTGTGAGAGCAGTTACAGCTGCTGTTACACCTGCTGCCTCGTACCTCTTGATACTCTATGGTTGTCTTGTTGACGGCAATAAGGTGCAGGTGCCAGGCCAGCAGCATGAGCAGCCCCACACACAGCGGCAGGGAGAGGGCAAAGGCAAGTGTCTGCAAGGGACACGAGCCAAACAACTGGTCAGCCGCCAGTGTAGCCGATGGTACAGCAGGAGGTTGGTCAGCAAAAGTGAGCGGAGGCACGGGAATGCGAGTGTTCCAAAGTGAAGGTAACCTGCCGCCCCACATGTGCAGAACTGAGCAGGGCAGAGTTGATCTCAAAGGAACAAGCATGGAACATGTTATGAACACGTGATGCAGCATGGCAAAACCTGGGCTGTGGACGCAAGTGCGCCTGAGCTGAGCCCCTGCAATTATTGCGCAGTGGTTATAGGGCGCTTGCGGCGCAGCCGGGCAGACACAAGGGCATGCAGATGCTTTCATGGCAAGGGAGACAGCCTGCCGCCCCGCACCTGCACGGCCCGCACCTGCATGGCCTGTGCCTGCATGGCCCGCACCTGCATGGCCCGCACCTGCATGACCCGCACCTGCATGGCCACGTAAATCCACACGCGGCTGTGCCAGTCCTCCTTCAGCTCCACCGGGTCGCTGGTGGGGCCGGTCCTGCGCACATTGAACACGGCACACATGCGTAAGGCTGTTGCTGCCGCACTGCTGGCTCCTCATCACATGCAGAAACTTCACACGCCAAACCAAACAGAGCCACTTCATGTGCGCGTCAATTTAGCTAGTGATTGCACAGGCGGTATCCGCACAGCGGACCGTCGTGTGTGACATGCATGTGCTACTCAACCCTGGTCCTGATGCGGATACCCCGCTGTGGTCCCCAGACCTGACGCGGATCTCCTCCCACATGGTCATTGCCACCCTGATGTGTGGTCGTCGCTTCAGTGCATGCTCTTGGTCCATGGCATCCCGTGTGTGCTGCGAGTTCCAGTTGGCATGGAATGTGGCTAGGCCCAGCTAGGGAGCCCATGCTGTCAGGTTGGTAGCGAACACGCCCTCATGTGCTCCATACAAACAACCCACCAGGCGACCAGTGCAGCCCATTCAACACCATGCCGCTCAGAAATTGAAGATTGTAAATCCCTTGCTTGGGCTACAACGCTCTAGTATCTGCCTCGACATTCCCTGGCCACACCGAGCATGCAGCTCCTACAACACGATCACCACCGTGAATCAGTTTCAACCGTTTCCATTTGCCAGCGAGGTCCAGCACCATCGTCACCATAACGGGGAAGAGGCATGACAGCCTGTCCCGGTTCCCACCTGATGACGCGTTGATCCTGGCTATTTTGCAGTGCATGCAGCACATGTGCGCATGTGAGGCACACGGTGTGCACCAGCGCAGCGCTGACGTCTGCGCGGCACAGGGGCAACGGAAACGATCAGAGAACAGCCACGAAGCAGCTTGCGTGTGAGAGCGTGTGTTGCTTCTGTACCTTCCTGCCCCTGGGCTGATGACAATGACAACACACGGGGCCAGGGAAGAACAGCACAATTAATAGTCATGGATTGCAAGTGTCAAGCAACATCGTGTATAGGGACGAAAGCAGATGCGCTTTCTCTCCTGTGCAGAACAGAGATTGTCGCTCGACGTGCTGCTCAGCACCTGAAGAGCTATCCCGATTGTCAATCGCAGTGTAGTGGCTGGACATATGGAGCGTTGAGCAGATACAGTCCCACTGGCCCTGCGGTCTTTAACTGCTGTGGGTACGCCATGCATAAAACTAACGCATCATCATGCTCATGCCACACCAGAAATGAAGCTGTTGGGCAACCCACAATAAGCTCATACTCAGGAGCTTAAGGAATACCAGCTGGCCCCCATGCTGGCACCCTAGCTGTGCGCCTACACGCACGTATGAGGAAGAGCATGAACGCCCTGTAGTTAGCATGGCCCACGCAGTTGTTAGTCCATGGGCAGTGGTGGTCCATGCGTAGCACGCAGCGGTTGCACACACGGCAGTGGTGCGTGCGCGCGGGCTTGAATCGCTGACACTTCTGGCAGAACCGCGCCGCGCCATCCTGCACACATGCAGACGCCACACACCCATCATCATTACATGGCTTATCTAGTTCAACCCACGGCACCACAAGACCAACCAACTGGGCGCTCAGCAGCAGCCAACATCATCACCACAAACCAAGCATGGGCATGCTTTCCCAAAAGTTAAGCACATGCAAGGGTCAGAGTCCTCTGTAAGGTGCTACGCACTGCTGAAGTCAAGTGCTGCTACTGGGACAAGAGCAGTGCCACGTGTGAAAGAACAAAAGCAAATCAGTGCGCTCCGCTAACGGGCAATCAGACTCACGGCTCAAACAGACGAGGCCGCTCGGACTGCTGCTGCTGGGCCAAGAGCATTGCTAAGGGAAGAAGAACAAAAGGAAGTTGAAGCGTTTCCCGCACAGGCAGCCCTGGAAGCGACCCCTCCCCACCTTCCGTTTGACTTCAGTGACGGCCGCATGCTCCTCATCCGGACGCCAGCCCTCAGGCACGCTGCACGCAAGGAGATGAACCCAGAATAAGTCTCGGTTGCGCCAGGCATGTAAGGTTGGCACCGTTGTAAAAGGCCCTTTCTCCACAGTGCTCACTACACGCCTACACTCAGCTTCTGTCCCAAGGAGAACGCTTTGTATCAGAGGGATAGGCTGGCGATTGGATAAGGCTATGCATGGACGGCTCATGAAATCTGCACAACATGCTACGTCGCTGCGTTTACACTGGCCATGTGCCAAGGCCGTGGCCTATGCCTGCCAACAGTGCCATATCTTCCCGCAAGGCGGATGCTACATGCTGTCAGGGCATCAGCTGAGTTCTAAGCCATATCTTCCATTGAACCTTGCCACAGACCATCCTGCAGCACTATAAACCACATGCCCATACACCTCGGACTGTCGCACACTGAGTGCAGCGCACTCTTCCTTCCCGAGCCCTACCCACCTCCCTTGCTGTCTGTGTACAAGCGAAGTGCTAGGCACAGCTCCATGGCTTGCCACGGGCCAATATGAACCACAGCCCTTGCCAGATAATCATACAGTGAGTGCCATGATAGAGTGAGTGCAACCCTCCTTTCCGAACCCTACCCACCTCCCGGGGTCCAGCAACACACAGAACAGGTAGCAGAACAGGGCCATGGAGGTGGTGAGGGTCAGCACACCCAGGTTTGTCACGCCGGGCACAGAGAAGCTCAGCCATGGGACGATCTGAAGCCAAAGCAATCGACCCCCCTTATCAAATGTAATGATGTCAGTGATCAGGTCACGTGCTAAACGTGAGAAGGGCATGCATGGGCCAGCAGGTATGTGGTAACTAGGACGCCGTTCAAATGGAAGCCGTGCATGCAGGCTAGGCAGTGTCGCACGCAAAGCAGCAGTTTGCAACGTACGGCATTCCACAAAAAGCGTGAAACCAGAGAGACGAGCCTGCACATGATGCACACAGCTAGCACGTTGCGTGTTTGGTGTAGTGAAGAGGGATTGGCCAGACAGCGACCATAGCCTCGCACTCAAGACTTGGTTTCTCAGACCACTGTTGCTGAAATGACGCAGTCACCATTGCTGCATCATGCATTGCTGTCCATGCCACTCAAGCAATTCGTCATATTGGCAGTCTGCACGGAGTCCTTTAGCAGTATTGCACCTCCAACTGCATCTATTGCACCTCCAACTGCATATGCACTCTGCTGCAGGGCGTGTGCATCTACTTTGGGGCATGGGGCATGTGGTGCATGGCACTTACTATCAACAGGACGTCCACAAGGTATAGGTAGATGAAGGTCACTAGCACCGCGACTACCGCAGCGTTGATGCGGCTGAGGCGAAAGCCATATACGCCTTTGGCTGGTTCCTGAGCTGCAGTCACCTCCATGATGGCGCTGAGTTCATCGTTTTAAGT
Source organism: Chloromonas sp. AAM2 (assembly GCA_004335635.1). NCBI lineage: Eukaryota > Viridiplantae > Chlorophyta > Chlorophyceae > Chlamydomonadales > Chlamydomonadaceae > Chloromonas > Chloromonas sp. AAM2. The sequence continues at coordinate 23,910 of QAXH01004527.1, read as the reverse complement.
CGAGCACGCTAGATAACATGTGCCTCAGTTGCGCAGCCTCGTCATGTTGCTCTTATGCTCGAGAGACACCTTGACAGATCCCGCATTTTGCATGAGCCGCTCCTATAACGGACCCGGTTGTGAAGCAACTGCCAATCACACCAAACTTGTAGGCACTGACAGATATTCATGGCTCGCATGTGTCCCTCGCCGGTAGCGGTTTGCCAAAGAACACGCTAATAGTTGGCGAAGGATGGGCTCCGCATGGCACCTGGACAACATGAACGGCCGGCTTGCTCTTACGGACCGAACGCAAGCATCGCCTGGTGCACTCTCAGAGACTTCGCCAATGCTCCGTGCCTCATTCGACCTCAGCCATAAGTGAGCCACCGGACAAATTTTTGAATGCAGTTTCTGGGGGTAGAGACGCTCAATATCCAAGCCTGCCGTGCTTTTCCCACAGACGCACAAGCTTTGCAGCTGACAAAACAGGAGAGGACGACGCTGGAGAAGTGTTCACTAGTGTTATAGCGGTGAGGTGCAAGCGAATGAGCAGCTGCAGACATGGAGCCCAGTGTACAGTACACTCCATTAGCTCGTGTACCATCTTGCGTGCAATACAGGCGCCCCAGAAACATCACAAGTGGATTATCCTACCGCAGTCACGCTTCCGCCAAATGTAGGTTGGGTACACACAGGCAGCCTAGGTTTTGGCTTGCTTGCTTGCACAACTGTGTGTTTTGACTACTCCATCTTAGATGAATACCTTGGATGATGAGAGAGCTATCACTAGCACGTCGTACACCAGTAGAAAGACTTCCCTGCTGTCAGCAGAGGTTGGTCATGGTTAGCACGGAGCGCTATCCAACGCATGCCTACTTATGATGTTCAAACCATCCTAGCCATCTATGCTGCCTGCTTACGCAACCACAGCTCCCTGCTTGCATTTCGGTGTTGTCCACAAAACCAATCTAGCACGTTGAACACACCTGACAGGCCCCCAATGCACAGTGTCACAATGCTGCGTGACTTCAGCATGCAGTGGCAATAAGAGACAGTGACAGTACCAGGGTGCACAAGCTACCTTGTAAGCCCATGCTTGTATAATACATGAGTGAAGCTACCTTGGTGGCTGAACCATACATGAGTTGCACTACTGATCATGCTGCCCTCACCATGTTTCGGCCCTTGTTTCTCACGCCCACAGCTGGGTTCAGGTGACGCTGGTGGTTGCCTTCTACATCATCTGGGTCACGCCTGTGCGAGTGGTGAGGCAAAGCAGGGCAATTAAGGGCAAGGGATTTCAGGTCTTGAAGGCGGCATTGGAGGTCGTGAAAGGGCAAGGCATCTTGAGGTCGTCATGATCACCATCATTACATGGCATTCGCAGAGTTGCTCAAAGCATTTAGCCTGTTTGGCCTGCAGTTGGTTTGTTACAGCCACCGCGGGCACAGATTACCAGTCGCTGACAGATTCATGGCTTTATAAAGCGTGTTATGCAACAATTCATCACGTCAGCGTGGGCATGGAGCGATGATCTGTAAGCAATGATGTCCTGCACATGCAGGGCTTTGATATGCAAGCACAAGGGCCCTGGTTCTGGATTGAAGGAATCATCAACATTTTCTTCTATGTGGACCTTGTGCTCAATTTCTTCACTGCATATGAGGTAGGTGTGCGTGCGCACGCGCGCGTGTGTGTGTGTGTGTGTGTGTGTGTCTGTGTGTGTGTGTTAACAAGCAAAGTGTCCATGTCAACTGTTGCACTTGGTGATCTGGAAATCATTGACTTCATCTGTTTGTGCTCCTGTCAACCCAGTATGATCACAGCTTTGCACTTCCTGGGTACAGACACTCCATGTCCATCAGCCAGACACTGGTCCATTGAGTTCTGTCAGAAAATCTGCCCTGGTGTCTGCAAGCAGCTGGGTGATCACGGCTCTTGCATGCAGAGCCGTTCCAGAAATGAGATGGTGACAGACCATAAGCTAATCGCCAAGCGCTACCTCAAGTCTTGGTTCTGGGTGGACCTGCTAGCCACCTTCCCCTCGGACTATGTCATCAAGGGGATGCAGGCAAGTATTGTCTGATACGAGTGATCTGACTGATGTCAATGGTTTCGTATCCGGGTTCACGGGTGTGCATGTGCACGTGTTTTGGATGAAGGGATTGGAGTCATGGTTGTTTGCTTAGCAGGCATGCCCCTGTCCTGACCATTTGCATTCCATAACCCATGCGCCCTCATTTTCCCATGCACAGATTGCGCCTGAACCATGCTGTCATGCTTCTCATGCAGGGCACATGGGGCTGCTCATTCCAGGACAACTGCCCCCCAAACATTTCGTCCTCCACAGCCGTCTCTGTCATTGTCCTGCTGCGCACAATGCGCGTATTCCGCATCATCTGGATCTTCAAGAACTTCAACGTCCTGTCTGTCAACACTGTGATCGGCAAGCTCATAGTAAGGGCCAGGGCAGGGAAGGATGAGCCACATTCATGCTAGGCTGAGACTTGCATGAGAAGTCAGACCGGACCGGGGTGTAGCTGGCTGACAGAAGGTCACGTGCAGAGTTTTGTGGCCTAGGCTCCATTGAGCACAGTTGAATGGTATGTCAGAGCCAGTGGCCTGTGGCAGAGCGCCTGGGAACCTACCGCAGTGGAGCAACAATCCCCTATTCAGGTTCAATGACATTCGACAACCAGTGTAAGATGCTTTTGCTTTTTTGCTTTTGCATTCCCACCCCTACTTGTTCTGATTTGTCTTACACTTGAGAGAATAAAGTGTTTTCCATGATGCACTGATGCACATGATGGCTAGGCCTAGACGCACTCACGCCAAGTAGTGAATCATACTCTTACATTCCACTGCCCTGCCGTCCACGCAGGATGAGTTCCTTATGGTTCGGTGGGTGTTTTCCATCCTGGAGCTCATGGTGGTGCTCATGTTCCTGGGGCACATGTGTGGCTGCTTCTTCTACATGTGAGTGAGCATGGGCGTTCTGCACACGTCCTACCTTCATAATTCTGCATGCAACACATGGGCATGTTCGTCATTTCTACAAAAGACTTGAGCATGTGGTGCCGCAGATCAGCTTCAAAGCCAAATTCTGATCACGAATCAAAAGTCACTGACACTGCATTCGCACGCTCTACAAACCTAAAAGTTCTGGCCTGGTTCTGGAATTGCTGCGGAAGGCGACCTAGTCTAGCATGCTGATGGTACAGTCTAGCTCATCATGGGGTTGACAATGGTTATGGACTGGACGTGCCACTCAATAATGTGTACAGGACACACGAGCTTATGTAGCGTGGTATGTCATTGAATGCCCAATTGAATGTCAGGCACAAAGCTGCTCGGTCCGACTGAAAGCAGACCATCCATGCCAGACTATACTTCTTGTGATGTGCACCCCAAGCTGTCTTGTGTTGAGTAGACTTCTTGGCCCGCACTTCGGATTCTTGCACCCCAACTGGCAGGAGGTTGCAGCTGGAACATGCCGGTTTGCCAGCATGGCATGGATCACTTCATCTAGTGGCGGGGCCCAGTTAGCTGACCATACCACACGCGTCAGACCATACTGCAGGCTGTCCCATGTTGAGTGATCACGTTGTCCTGCGTTCCAGGTTCTCTCACCCGAACTGGCAGACGCCTGTAGAGCGCCAGCTGGTGGATGCGGAGGAGCTCACCACATGGGTGCTGGACAAGGCAGGAGGATACAACATCATAGAGGTGATTAGCTGGCAGGCAATAAAAGTTGATGCATGTTGGCTCTGGCCGAGTGCAAAACATGGGAATTCAGCTTGCCAGCGCTTGACCCAACTCCAAAGCCCCGGCCTACTAAAGGACCCAGTTCAAGCTACTGCCAGGCCGGTGCCTGACTCAACTTTACGTAGTGTGGGACTCAAATCGCCAGTGGCCCATTCTTAAAGACCAACTATTCCAGCTCAACACCTGTTTTCTTGCCCTGCACCTGCAGATGCCCACCCTTATGCCTGGGTTCAACCCCAACACCACGGCTGTGGACTCCAACATGATGGCAGTCGACCAGGAGTCCGGCGACTGGTACTCCTGCCAGGAGCTGTACTTCATCTTCACGTGCACCCAGTGCAAGGGCATGCAGCTGCGGTGCAGGGCTGAGCTGGGTTTTGCATACAGGTGGGCTGAACAAGAGCAGCTACTGACAGACGCAATGGAGATGCAACTCAGCGACATCCTCTGCAGCTAGCGTGATGCTTTGTTTGTTGATGACATCCACACCCGAAGCTAGCAGCACGGAATGGAGTTTGCGTGACGTGCGCTGCACTGCATGGGAATTGCAAATTGACGCCAGCTCGTGAAGCTGGCAGCGAGGAAACGAGCCCACCTAGAGCAAGCCTCGTCATTAGCTTGGCGTGTAATGCATAGAGCATACTTCGTCTGCGCTGCATGGAGCTGGCAGTTGACCCCCGCAATGACTTGCATGCACAGGTACATCAGCGCCATGTACTGGGCCTACACCACCATGACCACTGTGGGATATGGCGACATCTACGCAACAACCATAGCAGAAAAGGTGGATGGGGTCAACCTAAATGCATGCCCCAGCAGTGTTTTCTCTTCCTGTTGTCCTGAGCAGCATGTGGGTTGCTGTGCATGCCCCAGCTGGCAGCGGGAATGTGTTGTTTGTGCTGTTGACGTGGGTTTGGGTCTTGGAGCTGTGGTTCCCTTTGCCGCTTTGCAAGACACGTGACATGCCAGCATGTGAATGCAGATCTGGGCCATGGCTACCATGGTCATCGGTGGTTTCTTCCTTTCCTTTTGCTTTGGGCGCATCGCCAGCATCGTGGGGCGTCTGGATGCGGACCGGGCAGCACGGGCCGAGCAAATAGAGAGCCTCACGGAATTCCTCAAGGACCATGAACTACCCAAGAATATCAGCAGAAAGTAAGCCTGTTCAGGGTCGTTTGAGGTCAGGCATTACCATCAAGTGCCTCTGCACAAGTCTGCAGACCACCCTAACCTCGAGATTTATGCTCAAGAACTACAAGGGAGGTGCTGAATTTTCACCAGCTAAGTCTATGTGGCTCAGCAGCTCAGATTAAGCAACACCAATGGCTTCTTCTTCAGTAAGTATACCTTGATATGTACGCTGAAGAGCTGGAAGGGACATGCTGAAGTTCTCGCCCAGGTGACTAGATTATTGCACAATCAGCATGACTGGCGATCAAACACGTGCTATCTGTGCTAGCAGCTGTTACCACACTGCTTGCAAGTAGTTGGTACTGTGCATCACACTGTGCAGGGTGCTCGACTTCTTCAAGACGAATGTGAAGAGCGTGCGTCAGTATGACCGGGCAGCCGTGCTCGCGCGCATGCCCTTTGACCTGCGCTCAATCATTCTCCAGCACATGTACGACACGTGCATTAAGGTGTGCGCGGGCAACCAGGTGCAGGCATGCTAGGAAGATGCTGGGGCCAAGCATGCAAGCGACCAAGATGCAGATGCAAAACCGCTGCCTCTTTGGCAGCATATGCTGCTCGCCTTTATTCATCACATAAGCTGCTCACTTTCACAACATGCATTGCAGCCCGCTATCGTGTGCATGGACTGGCTTGTTTCCTGGATGCCACAGTCTTCACAGTGCAGCCATAAGGCTGAAGAGTGTCCTGCTGCAAGCTCTAGCTGCTCTCTGTGGCGCATCATGCGTGGCTTTCCCGCTTTCAGCGTACACGTCACCTTGTTTGCCTAAAACTCCCTTATCCAAACCATGCCCTGCTGTTTGTGCCGTGCGCGTGTCCAGAGCATCCCCATGCTTCAGCACATCTGTGACAACGACCCGGCGTTCATGGCGGACTTCACCATTCGACTGCACCCGTACCACACGTCAGCCGACACCTTTGTGTACCACCGAGGTGCGTTGCTTACCACTTATGGTAGTGACGAGATAGGACAGGTGTATAGGTCAAGACCGGAGCCTGCCAGCAGCCAATTTGGCCTGGCGTGCGTAGAGTAGAGAGCTGATGCATGGACACTGCGTTACCAAAGGCACATGGCGTACGCAAGTGCGTGTGAGGCCCGACACTGGTGAATCGATGCTTTACTTGTTGCATGATTGCTGTGTCGTTGCCAAAGGCGAGCACACTGCTGACGTGTACATCCTAGTGCGCGGCGAGGTGCATGTGGTGGACGACGACATGCAGCTCAAGCTACTCAAGATCCCCGAGGGCTCAATCTTCGGCGAAGCAGGCGTCCTCAGGCACTTACAGGTGCACAGGGAATGCACACACTGAGGCACACAACAGCACCTGACACCATGAACGTTGACACGCTTTCCACCTCCATGCCCTTCCCAGCACCACGTGCACCCGGTGTGCTGCCGACCCAGTTTCTTGCCGTGGCTGTACGGACGTGCGAGGTAGCCTGCAAATCATCTTGACCTGCCTTCCATCTCAGTGCCCTTTTCATCACCATGTGCACCTTGCTGGGTGTTGACCCACTTTCGTGCTGGATTTGTAAGCTAGCCTGACATTCTTTGGCGCTTCCTGAGAACGTACAGCTGCTGTCTGCAGGGTGAACCCAAGGCCAAGCGCTTGCTGAACGTGAGGTGTGAGACCGCGTGTGACATGCTCAGGCTTCCAGTCGATGATGCAGTGGAGCTGTGTGACATGTACCCACAGGTGAGCAGAGCAGGTGACAGGCTACATAGTATGAATCTAGCAAACAGGCAGCACTGAACTCAGGCAGCAGGTAGTACAGGCGAGCAGCAGCAACAGAAGATCTGCTATGAGCTGGCAACCCGGCACACAGGCAGACTAAACTCAACGCAGCACTGCTAATGTAACCATGTCTAACGGTGAGTGACTGGGTGGCTGGGGCGATGATGGTGATGGTAATGCTGCCGTATGAAGTGTTTTCTGTGGGCTTTCTTCTTAATCACTGGACTGTCCACGCCTCCGTGCATATCCTGTTCTGGTGCCTTGCCTGCAGTTGTCCAAGGGTCTTGAGCGCTTGAACAGGGCGCGCAAGCAGCAGATCACGGCAGCTCTAGCGGCCGCAGGGAGAGCAGGCACGCCCACAGTCACCCAAACGAACGGTACAGCGGCAGCTCACTCGGAGCAGCAACCGCGCTCAGCCGGCCAACCACCGGCCTACGCTACCACAGGGCCGCCTTTGTCTGCCGGCTTGCCCCTGGCATCGCCAGCACAGCCGCAGCAGGCACATGCTAGTGACAGTGGGCAAGATGTGGCAGCTCTGAGGGTGAGCCTGCTACACCAAATGTGTGTATGTGTGTTCTGACTGAATGCTCAGGCTTGTTCACATTTTGTTTATGTATTTATAGTATAGTCCGCTGCCTATATTCAGTGGTGCTGTGTGTGACCAAGTGCTCCAGCTTGTGTTAGATAGGTGCCGGGCCTGGCCATTGTCCAGTACACAAGGTCACACTCCTGACAAATGAGTCATGTACTGTTTGCAGGGTGTGTGTCAGGAGCTGCAGCATGAGGTGATGCTATTACAGCAGTTGCAGCTGCAACAGAAAGAGGCGTTGATTCAGTTGCCATCCAGACTGGCGGCGCAACTGGCGGCTGAAGGCATACACAAGGCGCCTTCACTCAACACTCAAGGCAGCTTTGATGCCACTAAGCCAAGCCTTTTGTGATTGATCCAGCTATAGAGTAATCCAATTTGACCGTTCACACACCACGTGATCATCCCCTTCGCAGTCGTGGCTACATGGCCTGGTGGCTTGTTCTGCATTTCTTTGCCATTGAAGCCCTTGCTTCATGTCTTCACCGTTCATATACTGCTTGCCCTCTTATTCTGGATTCTTTTCGGTATGTAGAGTCGGTCTAGAACAGCTTTTTTTTCTGTTAGTGTGCGAGTGGGACTGCGAGCACAGCATCGAACTAGTAATTGCCACTTCTGAACGTACCATGGCAAGAGATCTGCAGTGCGTTGAAACATGCCATGCAGCATTATAGTGCGTCTTGGGCACCCTTTTCTATCTGTTTCTTGGTTGCACAACCGCTACAACCCAGTGAAACGGCAGAATAGCCTTCGATGACAGCAATCAGTACATATATTTTCTATGGAACTTGCTGGGTCCAGAGGCCACAAAACCCTGTGTTTGTGAAGGGCGTCCACACCCCTTACCACAGACGGTGGAAAGCAGGCGCAGATGATGACCCGGAACGCTATTGGCTCAATCAGCTGGTGACAAAATGATATGCATGGCGCTTGTAGGCACCTGGCTGGCCGCTGTCCTCCTATCAACTCCTTGGCTACACATGTATATCTGACGGCTCCATGTATTGATTATGAAAATCTCTTGCCCATCTATTGAGAGCGGTTATTGTTCTGCTATTGTTTGCGTATCCAGACTACAGCAGGTTGGCTCCAGGTGGCCATGAAATAGACTGCCTTTTTTGGTTGACACTTGCAATGCCTGGTTAACTTCGTTATGCATACCAGAAGTGTCAGCATGTGACTCGACCTGGCCATGCCTGGTACCTCATGTCTGGTAGTTGGATTGGACACCACGAGCTGGGTCTCGCTGACGATGGGTTCCGCTATCCGCCGTTATGCTAACTGGTCTTAAAGAAGACTTGTGCAGTGCTGCAGCACGAATAGGAATAGGAATAGAAAAAGTGCAAATATAACGTTGAGCCATAAACGAACCAGCAGCCTTGGATGACTCATTGAGCCGCGCTCATTGGCGGGTTGACCATCATTGCCTGCTTGCGCAGGTATTATAGCTCACATTTCGTGGGTGTTAAATAACAAAAGACGAATAGGAAAGGCTTCCAAAGTGCAAGGCTTTGGTGGCCAACAGCTGCTCGCGCGGCCCAAGAACATTCTTGCCAACTGTTCAGCGGTGCATTGCTGGAGACGACGTGCACATTGCAAGCATGTAAGTACTTTGCTGGCTGTCGCACGACTGTTGAGCATGACAAATTACAAGACGCTTTCCTTATGCGCTTCGCAGACTCATTCACGGACCTGAATATTCAGTATGGGGGCGGATGGAGCGACCTTGGGCCGCGGTGCTGCTCCACATAAGCAATTGGCTCACTACAGCAATGTCTCAGCATGGCCGCAGGGCAGCTGCCCGGAAAGTGCGGCTGTTAACAGGAGGCTGCTCACCAGCATGTACTTGAGAGCTGCAGCAGTGACACTGGCTTTCTGTGCCTTGTGCACCTTGCTAGTGCTCACCCTAGTTCATGTTGTAAAGCAGCAGTCACCCCAAACCTGTCTAGCACTTCTGTTAGTGGCAGCAGCAGCTGAGGTGCACTTCGCAAGGCTCTGGCTTTCCAAGTACCACCGTCTGAGCAGGCAGCCTGAGCTTCACCGGCCCAAGCATCCATCCTTTGATCCCCGCCAAGCGTTTGACCGCTTTGTTCAGTCTGCAAATGGCCAGCACATAACCAGCAAGTGAGTGCAGCACAGGCCACAATGAATGTATCCAATTCTGAAACATGCAATCGCTTGCGTGTCAAGCCTATTTGATGTGCCCAGCTGTCTTGCTTGTCCTAAGTGCACATCAAAGGCACGTGGTGACCAGGTTCGGCAGGCTGCCCACATCATTCGTCACCTGTCCTCCTCCTTTTGCCAGTTGTGGGCTGTATCACAGCACATCAGTTATCATCTGTCCTCTTCCTTTTGCCAGTTGTGGGCTGTATCACAGCACATCAGTTATCATCTGTCCTCCTCCTGCACTTTGCAGATGGATCTGCATCAAGGAGATGCTGACCACGTGGTTTGGTGATGTGCCAATTGAGGACATCAAGGCTGGAAACGTGTGTGACCTGATTACATACGGTTTCTGGTACATGAGCAGGTGTGTGTGTTTGTCCAGCAATAGTCACGTGCAAGTCCAGACTGTCCAGCAAGGGTCACACGTGCCAGAAGCTGTACAGAAGCTGAGTCAGCACGTCCAAATCGCACCTACCCAGGCAGGCGCGAACAGGAGCAGGATATTGGACATATTGAGTGCCCAAGCTCGCTCAGACAGAGCCCTAAACGTGGTGCGGGTATCACACCTGTTTACAGCTGGGCATGTGGGTGCAGGTGTCGAGGACAAGCAGACAGGACACAGGGAAAGTGTGCTTGAGCACATGGACACAAAGCCACGTTGTATGGAAACCAGGACAGGCAGCGCATGATAATGTATGCAAGTCCTCTTATCTGGCGGTCGTTTGCATCTTGCCCCTTCCAGGGATGAGTACGAGTCTGCCTGTGGCCACCCTCCTGAGCTGCTGGTGTCAGAGCTGGAGGAGGCCTGGGACATTCGCTTCACCCCGGGCCACAATGCACAGCTGACCTTCATGGCACACCTCTGGCAGCCCATTAGGTGCCACTACAGGTGCGGCCATTGCTGCTTGCGCCGCCGCTGATCCTTTGCTTTGTATTACTTGCGGCAAAGCGCCCAAACGATAGCTTTCTAATGACCCCTTAATCGTTCATCTCAGCTCAGTGGTTGGGAAGATGAACAATGGCGTTCACCATGTGCTCATTGATTGGGTTCGAGTTTCTTTTGTCCCTGAGTTGTGTTCCTGGATCCCTTATGCACAGACCCTGTTGTGACCACAGCAGCACACAGCAACATGGGCAGGAAGGAGACACGTAGCCCGAGCACAGCAATACCACAAGCGGAGGCCAGGATCGCTTATGCATTGCGACTGGCTGAGCTGTTGGTCATCTCATGGAGCCGCTAACCCTTTTGCTCTCTGTCAACCGCATGCTGTGCCAGAAGCAAGGCATCACCTGCACAGTCGTCGCTTGCACGTGCATGCAGGCCGCTTGCATTCTACCTCATCATGGAGTGCACGTTTCTGCTCTGCTGGTGCGTCATGCACGCCATGGGGTTCCGCTCGGGAAAGGTGGCAGGCTTCACCTACTACACCTATGGCGTGCACCCATCCATTTCAGCACAGCCGGGTCGCATGCCCATTCTCTTTCAGCATGGGGTGGGCGCTGGCCTGCTGCCGTATGCGCTGTTTGTGGCGCGCATGGCCTGTCTGGGGCACCCTGTGGCCGCCATGGAGTGTGCCCACCTGAGCATGCGATGGACTGAGGTGGGAGTCAGACACTGTGTCCTGTGCCGTGCACAGTGTGCATGTTCAAGTGCACATCTGGAGGGCTAGCGAGCAGGTTGACAAGATAAGCAACGGCACTTCACATGCTTGCAGCTGGTTTGGTGCATGACTGCTGCATGGCTTCGTCGGTACAGAAGCACTTGCTTGGAGATGTGGACACGTGGCAAGTGCACACGGGACAGGTGCACATGTGACATAACAGTCCCACCCTTCAGGCCGCTGTGTTCTGCACACACGCCTGTCCTGCAGGTTATTGATGCCGATCAGGTTGTCGAGGCTCTGGCTGAACTGCTAGAGCAACGCCTGTCCTGGGCCCGCACGTGCGTGTCGGGGCACTCATACGGCACCTTCTACGCCAGCCGCCTGCTGCAGCTGCACCCGCACCTGGTTGACTCGCTGTGTTTGGTGGACCCGGTCACGTTCAACATGTTCACAGGTGCGAGCGGTGGTGGTAAGGGGTCGCTGAGCAGTCCTTGCCCGGCTGAAGGCAGCAACAGCAACAGGTGGTGTGGGCAGGGAAGGCGCCAGGCATAGGGGGCAGAAGCAGCCATGTGCACAGCCCAGAGGAGGTACGCCCTGCCCAGGATTGACGGGCAAAGCCAGGGCTTGTGCTAGAAGACGAGACATCAAAACGTCAAACACCGAGTGTGCCCATGTATGTATGCAACCGAACATGCATCGCAAGCTTACGGTAAGCTGGTCTTCATTGGATAGTACTGTTGGCTTTGCCTTGGCCACCTAATCCCTGTTGTTTTCCTCTTCCTTTGCCCTGCTGCAGGCAAGCTTATCCAGAACTTTGTGTACAAGGTGCCAGACCTGATCACGTGGTTCATAGCGCGTGACATCCACCACGCGGCCAGTGTGTGCCGCAACTTCTTCTGGTCCTGCCTTTGCCTGTGGCCCGACCAGCTGCCCCCGAGGACGCTAGTGGTCCTGTCAGAGGCCGACGACCTGGTGCCTGTGCGGGTGAGGGGGTTTGCAGAGCTGGGAAGGACGGACAGCCTTGTCAAACGTAACAACAACAACAACAACCATAACAACGACACCAACAGAGGGGTAGACGTTCTCAAGCCTTATAGTTCACTGACTGTTGGCTACCATGCACGCATCACCACTATGATGCGCAGCGCGAGGCCGAGGTTTCGCAGAGTGCTGTATGGTGTCTCTGTTGCAGCCCTACGTCACTCTAGCGCCATCATCATCATGACCTCCCTCACTAAACAGTCCACGTGCTTAGACTGTACTCTTCATCTTCCTCCATACCCATTCATGACTGCATGCCCGTCACCCTTCCATATTGTCACATTGTAGGGTGGCTCATGCCAAAGTCAACTGCTGTTCGGGCGGGCCCGAGATACTCAAAACACTTCGTTCTTTGTTCCGCTGCAATCGACCTGGTTGTCTTACAAGAATGCATGCCATGTTGTCGCAGGAGACGGTTGCCATGCTGCGTCATGAGGCGCTCCAAGCGCTGGTCATGCACCACCCCAACCACCGCCATGCGGACTTCATTGTGGACCTGCCGTGGCAGGTGCGTGAGGCAGCTCAGCTCTAGTCGGGTCAAGCATGCCACCAAGCCACCTGCCCTACCACAGACACAAGTGCTGACATCAGGAGCAACTGCTCATGTGAATTGCATGGTTCTCCACCTTTCATGTTGACTTCCAACTCTCAACTTGGATGTGTTAATCATAACCTCCTCTTCAACTCTGTTTTACTTGAGTTCATGGGTTAACATTCGGCTAGTCCTGGGGGCTCCGCGCTGAACTGCGGCAGACACCATGGCGGCCTTGCTGCTATCTTGCGGATATTGAGTTTGAGATTTCCAACGCCCTTGGAATGTGTTTGTTGTAACGACTCAAGACACCTGTCAAACTGTTGTGCAGGACGCGGTCGTTTCCTCGCTGGCGGAGCTCCTGGATGGGCCCCACTCGGACTGGCGTGCGCCCGAGCAACGCTACGTGGCCAAGCCCCAGCAGAGGCTTTACACGGCTCAGAAGGAGAAGCAGCAGCAGAACGCACACTGCCTGTTCAACAGCGACTCAGACACGTCCCAGAAGCAACAGGTGAGGCAACGTACAATGGGTGCACTGGTCATGACACATTGTCAAGATGTCACATGACAGGCTGCTACACATGCAGCTGCGGCTGTTGCACAACCGCAACTGTCAGACAAGGGCTGTGGCAGCCCTTGTGCCTTTTTCCTTCACTTAGCCACCTGGGTGAAATCTGCCAACATAGACCTCCCTGGGCCTTTTCTTTGGAAGTCCTGCTCTTGAGGTGCACATACTCGGTCGCGTGCACGCAGGTTGGGTCAGATAGCAGCACACATGACGGGACGTACTCGCCGCGACCGCAGCCCGTCACTCACCGCCGGAGCCCCTACGGCTCATCACGTGATCACCAGTGGCAGCAGGCACAGGTTCAATCATCGGCACAGGCTAGGCCGGCGCGCCGCAGCTCGCGCCTGCAGGAGACAACCCCTGAAGCGAGCAGTGCGGGCCATGATGCTGCTACTCCGCAGTACGTGGCACGCCTCAGGCCCAAGCCACACCGTGTGCTCACGCCACAGAAGTGACAATGCCTTCAATATGAAGGAGACTATCGCTGACACGAGCAGTGCGGGACCTGATGCTGGCACAGTTGAGGCCCAAGCCACACCGTGTGCTCACGCCGCAGAAGTGACCAAGTAGCTACCAAACTGCCAGCCGATAATATTTGCCAGAATGCAGCCGATTGCCCTGGCATACGGCATTCAACTGGACAGGCGGTGGGTAATACCGGCGGCAGCAGCAAACAGATGCGTTACAACATCAGCTTACATATGACTGGGCGGACCAGGCCCCGCTTGCACAACGGCAAGAAATGACGCGGCGCAGCCACCTGTGTGATACCCATGCTGCATGCCAAGAAGCAGGATTCTTTTCATCGCTTGATTACACGGAATGGACTGGTTACAATCTACTACATCTCTTGTGCCCCTCGCTATGCGCACGTGATTTGCACAAATAAAATGCGCGGCGTCGGGCTGCAGAAATCTCACATCAGCGCCACACAGCTGCTGCACACGGGCCCAGCCCCACACCAGCATCTCACCAGCAGCTACACCTTACAATGGACCTCAGTGGGCCAACCGGCTCAGCAGACGTCACAGCACGACCCCTAATGGGTGATTAGGCACGATACCAATGTGAATGCCACCTGTAGAACAGGTCATGCATTCAATATTTTGGTAGGCTCTTGACTTGTCCTGTGTTTGAATGTGTCTGCCCTGGCCAAGACCAGGCTCGTCAGGCATGTCAGGCCATCAACCAGTACTGTCGAAACACAGACATACATCAGAGTAGGGGCAGGCAAACAAGGTTGCACGATGTTAGACCTGCGCGCATAGCAGAAGCGTTCAAAACTCGCCTTTTTTGTGCTTGTCGAATAGCCGATCCTGGCACATGACGTGATCATTCGAGCAGTGGAGTGGAGTGGGCCAGTTCACTTATCGAGTAGCAGCTACACCGTGATTATTCACCGGAGTTCCCGGTGAACTCCACCTTCAGTGCTTCTGAACTATGGCTATGAAGGGCAGTTGGTAGCTTGTGAGTGCTTGTTTTCTATGCCTGTAACGTGATGTAAACAATGTGATGGGATACCAATGGAATGGAACTAAACAATGGAAATGTAACTAAGAAGGCCGCAGCTGAGGGTCCCCACCATCCAACAAATGAGCACCATTCAGATCAATGAACAATGAATAGTAGCACTGGTGTGACTGTCAGTGACTTCAGAAGATAGTTTAGAGTTCAACAACGTATATGACAGCGGTGTAACGGCTACTTGCACTGCTCAACACGCAGGGCAACAACGACTGGCCGCGTCTGTTATCCTGGCAACTGCTCGCGGATCAGTGTGAGCTTTCAAAAGTGGCGCAACCAATAAGCCTGCGTCTGACGCAGTGCATGTGTGTACCCTTCATTGTCCATGGCAGGAAAGTGTTCGATGCCTTTAGGGGCACATTGAAAAAATGACCCATGACACCTATAGCAGATGCACAACGTCAGACAGCCGATTCAGCTTGTGGTATAGACTGGCGACTTCAATTGAGTCAGCCAGCAGTTTGGTGAGGTTGGGCTGCATGAACTGGCGGAGAGGTTCAGTGCGCAGCCCGCGGTCCTAAAGGTAATGCGCGCTGAAAGGTCCCTGAGAAGCATGGCGCAGTTTACAGGCAGGCCGTAAAACAAATGTCGGCCGGGCTTTCCCTGGACCCTCCGCTGCGGCCTTCTTAGTTACATTTCCATTGTTTAGTTCCATTCCATTGGTATCCCATCACATTGTTTACATCACGTTGCAGCTTGGCTCTAGCAGGTCTGTAAGGCACTCATAGGGCGGATTGAAGCAGCGACACGATTCATGTCTTCGCTAGCAGCCAAGAGGTATATGCCACAACAAGGTCAGGCACCTGCCTCTACACGACATTTGATTACTGCTTCGGCTGGTCTGTAAAGTAGTCACTGATGGAAATGTTGAGCCTACACCACTATCAGCCTTCCAGCTCGACGTGCACATCACGACAAATGGAAGGTTGTTAGATGCTGCGTTCGTTTTGCTTGCTTGCTCAGGACAGGGCAGTGCGCACCCCATTCTGTGTCCTTTAACGGCCTCCGTGTTGTTGACACATATACAATCATCAAAAGTTGTATGTGAAAACGCTGCGCACAAGGCAGACGTTTGCTTCAAAAGCAAACTAAAACCTGATGGTGTGAAGATCTGTCTGGTGGTGTGACAATTGTCAGCACTGGGCTGTTGCGCATACAACAAGCCCTTCCACGCCCTGCTGCAGTATTTCACAACAGACGCACAGTGTATGCAGATGATGCTTACCTGGACCTCCACTACTTGAGGCTGCCCAAACCGTGTCTGATTTGAGAAGACAGAACTTTGACCAGGGCCTTCCTCATGCTCCTGATCACCTTGAAGTTTGGTGACTGCCTTGGCGGCCTTGATCTCTTGTTCACACAACTTCTTGAGTTTTCTGCGTGTGTGTTCCAGCACCCCCCCCATGTGCGCCCATGTGACTTGCATGACTCGTCCATGGTCCTGCATGGGAACTTTGCATCTTATTACTTACTTAACGGTGCAAAAATGTATTGACCTGGGATTGCTCTGAAGTTCTTGTGGGATGTGACTGTCTTGGCCACCAGCAGACAAGGTCAGGAGGCTTCCAACAGACTGACCAGCGCGAAGGCAGAAGCGGTCGCACACAGGGCGCGAGCGCAAGCATGGACAGTACGAATAGAAAGGTGGGACTCCGAGGCTCGTGCGGACTGGCGCATGCGCGCGCGCTGGTCAGTTGCATGGAGTGCTGACACCCCTCTCCGAGCTTCATCCATGCCGGCGCGCTGCAGGTGTCCTATTACTACGATCCGGAGATCGGTAACTACTACTATGGACACGGCCATCCGATGAAGCCGCATCGAGTGCGCATGGCGCATACGCTCATTTTACGATACGGGCTCTATAAACATCTCGAGGTGCGCTTCCTGCTTTGCACATGCATGCAGCTGCTTCTTGGACAGCAGAGAGAGCTGCTGTGTTCTTCTCATGCATGGTATGATGCCAACAGTCTGGCCGAGCATGGAGTTCACTGCCAACCACGCATGCGCCATGCACAGCCATCTGTGCATCCACCCATGGACCGGGCACATGCGCCTTCCAATTCATGCACTGCACGATGGTACGCACTACAGGTCTTCACCCCAGCTCTGGCGCCTGAAGAGGCCATGTCAGCGTTCCACACTCGGGACTACATTGCGTTTCTCAAGGCAGTCAGTCCCAGCAATAGGGTAAGGGGTAAGGCAGCACGGCCGGGCGTGGCTGAAACAGCACCAGAGAGAAGCAGCAGGGAGCAAGGGGAGAGTGCAGCATCCAACCAAGGCGAAGGGGACTCCAAGGTTCATAGCTTGAGGCACAATCATCTGGCTTCTCTAGGACCAGATTAACATGATTTCGCACTCCATACACAGCTGTCCAGTCCATCCGCTCGCACAGCTGGGCAGCAGGCCGCCACAGCCTCATTGGTTCATAACTTGGTGCAATCATGTGATTTCATCACCATCACCTTGCCAGCTGCACAAGCACTTACCTCCAGTCTTCGTGCCATGACTGTGACAGGCTCAATACATCAACGAAATCAAGAAGTACTCAGTGGCATCGGACTGCCCTATATTTGACAAGATGTTCGAATACTGCCAGGTAACTGACTGGTACTGGGCAGGCCTACACTCAATCTGGTTTCAACTCAGGAAGCCCCACGCAGAAATGACGCAGAAGAAACCAAGTGAATCCCACCTCTGAGTTGGACTAGCTCATCTGATCCTCAAGCAATTGGACTAGCTCATCTGATCCTCAATTGGCAAGCAATCAAGTGGGAGCGGTTTGTTGGTCTGAGACGTTGTTCAAACATCAACTGACAGAGACCACAGGTGGAAGCGCGTTGCAAGTACAACAGAAGCTTTGTTTGGTTACGCAGTTCATTTGCTGAGCTGATTATGGTTGGGCAGACCTTGGCGTCAGTGAAAGCAAGAACCAAAGCCACGCCGCCCCGTTGCCTTTGCATCACTCCAGTCCAGCCCAACGTTGTGATGTTCGTCGTTGTTGCCTTTTGTACTGAAATGCAGTCCTGCATATGACGCAAGCTTCTTGTTGTCATCCCCCTGTCTCCCCTTTCTTTCCAATTTCATTACCACCACTGTTCTCGCTTGCGGCCTTTTCACCCCCGCCATTGCTTGCCCTGGCGCCACCCCACAGCGGTACACAGGCGGGTCTATAGGCGGGGCGGTGCGCCTCAACCACGGCATGTCCGACATCGTGATCAACTGGGCCGGAGGGCTGCATCACGCCAAGAAGAGCGAAGCGGCCGGGTTCTGCTACGTAAACGACATCGTCCTGGCGATCCTCGAGCTGCTCAAGTACCACCAGCGGGTGCTGTACATCGACATTGATGTGCACCACGGGGACGGGGTGGAGGAGGCGTTTCTAACAACAGGTGAGGCGTTTCTAACAACAGGTGAGGCGCACATGAGACTGTTGTGGTAACAGCTAGCCGTTCAGAAGGACACTTTCTGCGTCTCAGAATACTTTCAGCCTGAGAGTGGCATGTTGGAAAACAACCGATAGACTCTGCAGCGCTGCCTTCGCTTTTTTGCTTTGGGGCAAATCCCAGTTGCTGCTTCGTGCTCCAGGTGGAACGTTAGGAATACTTTGCTATCACATAAAAAAACACACTATTTGACACTCTGCAGACGTGCAAGCATACGGCGCCCATCCTGCGCCCAAAGTTCAAAACAGGCCTGAAATTGTTGTGCCAAACTATCAGAACCCCTTCCGCCTGTCACGTACGCCTACTGTAGAGAAGCAGGAGGCTATCGAGCTCAGCTGCCAGTCGCACCGACAAGCAGAGCACCCCTCTGCCGGCAGGACCTGGCGTGCACCCTTCACACTCACTCATGTCACACGCACATGTGACGCTGCAGATCGAGTGATGACGGTTTCCTTTCATCGGCACGGGGGGAACTTCTTCCCGGGCACAGGGGCGGCCAATGACATTGGCGCAGGCCAGGGGAAGTGAGTGAGCCAAAGCTGGAAACTTACTGAAAGGTCAAAGGCTGCATGCACCCAGAACTCACCTTCAGGGCAATGAACCACTTGTACCAATGCTGACGGTGTAAGAAGCTCAAATCCAATTTTTCAGGTCATTCTGAGACTGGTTGACTGGGTGGTATCAAAGTCCTCTAAAAGGCCCGAGTTATTTGTTCGACCTTTTTGAGTATTTTTTGTTTCACGGCTCAATCACAACGAATTCAAGGCTTTTGACGACGTGGCTGGTTGCAGCTCATTAAGATCTATCCAAAACCACCTTCATTCCCAGATTGGCCTTGTGGGTGGTTTGTTATGGGCTGGGAAAGTGTCAGAGGGTGCCGGCGCTGGCGTGGCCTCCGTCACCTGGTCACGCAAGTAGCGATCCAAAGCCGGATGCAGAGCGGGATGTGCTGGCACACCTTGGAAGTGAAGTTTACACTTGGCATGCCCCCATGGCCTGTGACATGGGTGGCGGTTAGGGTTCGGTTAAGGCCGTCTGGGCTTTGATAACCCGTAAGTGGGGCATTGTTAATGTGAACTATGCAACCAAGTTGTCCAGGGGATAGGCCTTGACGAGAGCTTTCGATTGAGCTCCTTTTCATGTAATTCTGAGCCGTTTCTGGGTGGTTTCCAAAAGTGGTCCAGTTTTCAAAAAGCCGAGGCCATTTTCGATCATAGGGTCACGGACTGAAGGTCACGTACCACCCCCCCTCCCCTGTTCAGTGGTACAATAAATGAGTGTATACTGAGGGCCCATGGCAATCCAGCAGTTGAACAGTGAACATCAATCTTCAGGAGTACAGTTAAGTAGTGCCCCTCACCTTTTCTCAGAATAGCCTCTGTTTGTGCCTATCTTATTTGGTTGATAGCCAGAAAGAGCAACGCAGCACCAGGTCGCGTCTGCAAAAAAAACAACCGCAATGGAAGCCTCTCATAAAAGCAGTGAATAATCTGTGATGGCCCTAGACTTTGTCTCTCCCTACTGCCGGGCTGCTCCGCTTATCCAACGCTCAGAACTGAGCTGATCGGTACTCGACCTTCAGCTGTTAGGGCGTAGCATCAAAGGCCGCAGGAGCCACTCAACGCGTCGTGTTGCTCCTCCCTTCAGGTACTACTCCGTGAACCTGCCCCTGAAGGACGGCATGGATGACGACTGCTACTGGTTCCTGTTCAAGCCCATCATGAACAAGGTCATGGAGGTGTACAGGCCGGAGGCTATTGTCCTGCAGAGCGGTGCGTGTGGTGGCAGAGCGGTGCGTGTGGTTGCAGAGCGGTGCGTGTGGTGGCAGAGCGGTGCGTGTGGTGGCAGAGCGGTGCGTGTGGTGGCACTCTTTCACATGCTGTTACATGTTGGTAGGCACAACCCCCTGGTGTGAGTGCAAAGCCATGATGACGGGGAGTGACTGCTCAAACACCGGGATCGGCTTGCTTCCTACCGATGTCACTGTAAATGATGGAATGACTGCTTCAACCCGGTAATCGACAGCTATGGAAGGAAGACGTCGTGTGGGTGACCGTTTCTGGCCATGGTTGCATGCCCACCTGTGCAAGGCGGTGCTTTGGGCAAATATGCAACCGTCATTTGATGGCGATGATGTGGTGGTGACAGCGGAGCAGGCCAGGTGCAACCGGGCAGATGTCAAAGGTCACGTAGTTGCCCACCACACTGTCACCGCACAACCCAGCACAATCCAGGTTCATGCGGAGAACTGATGTGATGCCGTTTCCTGTGTCCTGTATGCTTCAGGTGCTGACAGCCTAGCCCACGACAAGCTGGGCGTGTTCAACCTGAGCATCAAGGGCCATGCGGCCTGCCACCGGCACATGGCCTCCTTTGGTGTGCCCATGCTGGTGCTGGGCGGGGGAGGATACAAGATCAAGAACGTGGCGCGGTGCTGGACGTACGAGACAGGGGTGCTGCTAGGTGAGACACGCATGGCATGAGAGGCGTTGCATGACATTCCTAGCATGTGCGGCGGCGGGTGTTTTGGCTACCAGCAAGCCAGGGTATACCGGGGACTCGCCCATGGCCAGGCGCATGGGCTTGTTGTTTGCCCACAGCGACTGTGGAAAGAGATCAAAGGGGCTGCGTGGTGCAAGGCATGCAGGTGCATCGCATTGTGAATTCCATATGGTACCTGAGAGGCCAGCGCAGGCCAGCCATGACGGGGGGTGAGGCTCAAGCAGAGACGGCAAGCTTATGCAACCCGATGGACTGATACAAGGTGAATTGTTCGTCGAGCCTGCACTTCTCTTTGCATGCACGTTCATGCATGGCTGTTGTGTGCATGCACGCAGGGCGTGAGCATCAGATGCAGGACGCCATCCCTCCAAACGAGTACTACGAGTACTTTGGGCCTGACTTCAGCCTGCATATACCTGGGGACAAGACGCTGGAGAATTGCAACAAGAGAGATGTACTGGACAAGGTGAGGGAAGACAGGCAGGGAGGGAAGAAAGGAGTGGCCGTAAATACAGATGCGGAAGCACAAGCAGCTTTGAATCACGTTGCTGCTTAAGAAAGTTGTAGCGCGTTGCTGCTTTGGAAGGCGTGATTGCAGCCCCAGCCTGCAGAACCCGAGGCAAGCAGTACAGTGGGCAGGTCCTGTGAAGCTTTCCACCACTGCGCCTGCCCTGTGCTTTGCGTCCTTTCTGCAGTTGCGCACGCAGACGCTTGAGAACCTACGCAATGTGCGGCCGGTGGGCATGGCGTTTACCGAGCGGGCACCTGACCTTGTATCGCCGGATGCGGTACGTGCGGGACTGGCGGGCGTGTTGCGGGGCAGCGGGAGCGGGAGCGGGGCGCTGGACGGGGCGAGC
Source organism: Chloromonas sp. AAM2 (assembly GCA_004335635.1). Lineage (NCBI taxonomy): Eukaryota > Viridiplantae > Chlorophyta > Chlorophyceae > Chlamydomonadales > Chlamydomonadaceae > Chloromonas > Chloromonas sp. AAM2. The sequence continues at coordinate 2,409 of QAXH01004527.1, read as the reverse complement.
GGGGCCGGGGCGGCGGGCGGGGATGAGGACATGGAGGCCCGACAAGTAGATGTCAAGGAGGAGGACGGGCACTAAGGCCTTGAATGGCATTCAGCTGAAAGCAAGCTGAAAGGTACGAGACCATGAGTATGAGACCATGAGTATGAGACCATGAGTACGAGACCATGGAGGGGGATGGTCCCGAGGGTCTCAGCTGCAGGGTTATGCAGGGCCAGCTGGCGGTCTGTGTTCTAGTGCGGCAAAACTGCGGATTTCGTGCCTGATCACAGCCTGCGTAGGTGACATGAGCTGAAAGCAGAGCACGAGCCAACTGTACGCTCACCCGCCAGGTGAAATGCAGCTGAAAGCTAGCTGTAGAGTACGGCGGCCACTGCTCACTTGTCATGTACACTCTGACGTCATAGGGACGGCCGATGTTTGTCAGAGTGGTTTGGGTGTCACTCCGAGCAGCGCCAGGACTCCTTGCCTTGTTGCCCCAGTTATGTTCTGAGACGTTAGCGCAGCACAGCCTTGTCCTCATCTCTCAGAACGTGGTTTGATTGTGGCGCAAGGGGCAGCCATGTGTGCACTGCTGGGGCAGATGGAGTACCGGCAGATTACGCCGTCGGGGCGCCAGACAGATTGCTCCTTGGTGTGGGGACTAGCCGTGTTTGCGATTTGGTTATGATCGGCTGAGCTCTCCAAACGAGGAACAGACATGCCAGTGGCATTGTATGAGAAATTCAATCAAGCCAAGCCAGACACCGATGTAAATGATTGCAAGCCAGACGATGCAATGGAACAGTCTGCTCCTGCTGTCTGCCTGCATGTGACAGTGCTTTGCGGGTGCAGAGCTTTTGGTGTATGCCTGTCTTCATTTTTTGACAGGACACCGATCCCCCAGTGGATGCGTAGAACATGTCACTCATGGCTTTTCCGGACTAGTTTCAGCTCTCGCATAACCCCACGGTTTCTTGACATCACGGTTCAAAGCTGCTTGACAGCACAGCAGAGCGCACGAACAAAAGTATTCAAATCATGCTTGGGGCGCTCCCATGTTCCTTGACATCACGATTCTGCTGTGTGTTCTGAGTTATCCAGCACATGTCTGGTCCGGTTTGCATCAGACGAGCAAGAAAAGAATGCTGTGCTGTCAATTTTGCTGTACCGTTGGTGGACGCCACTTGATTGGGAACTAATGCACTTGACGTTCTAAATGGATCAGCATGCCGAGTATAGCGTCCAAACACTCCTGCAACGCTTGCCAAGCCTTATCTTATCCTGCGCGTTCCCTGCACTGCCCGGATTGTGATGCGTCACCCAGGCAGATATGTTGATTGTAATCAATCACTTGCCACCATCCACCGGTTAGCTTGCGACTCGGGCTTTTGCCAATGCACCATCCATGCAGAGAATCAGGTAGTCCCGAGCTCTGGTCAGGACAAGGCTTGTGTTGCCTTGCTGCATCAGAGCATTGCGTGTAGCATGGGAACATTGTCATACGCAGAAAAAAAGATGATAGCCAGTTCTGGTACAATTCCATTTCATATGCCTACATGTGGCGCCGTGCCTATAAGAGGCGTCACTACTGAAAATACTAGTCTTGGCTCATGACAATCTCCCCTCTGATGCAATGGAGCATGATATGATTCAGCATACCGGAGTGAACCTGCAAATGCCATGCCATCTTAACGGTATTCGTTACGAAAGTAAAGGGTGCGGCAATGGGCGCTGCAATAGAGGACAATGCTGGCGGTTAAGAGAGACCGTCATGGGGTGTGAGTCCCCTTACAAACGCAACCCTGAACACTGATCAGATCTTGGGCCGGTCGGAAATAGGGACTGTCACTGTAATTGAAATAATCACCCTCAAAAGTGTGTTTGAAACAATTCCAACCTTGCCACTCCAAACTACCAGTCCGCTATCAACCCTTGTGGTGCCCCTTGAAGTTCTTGTGATAGTTCTTGTTCCTGCTGTGTTCTGCACGGTTACGCAGCTGCTGTAACCGCGCGACCACTGGCATGTTCTTGTTGCGCTGCTTCTGACGTTCGC
>QAXH01004522.1:323-34575 GCA_004335635.1 Chloromonas sp. AAM2 | reverse complement strand
CCTCTCCCCTTGCAGGTTTGGTCTAGCCGCTGTGAACCCGCTCCTAGGCCAGGTGACCTCCCTATCCGAGGGCATGCAGGGGGCCATGCGGGCCACATGGCGGCCGGACGGCATGGCCCTGCCCTACGCCGCTGCCAGCCTCAGGGTGGAGCCCATGTGCCTGGCGCTAGCGGCCAGCCCCCTCATCACACAGCTGGTGCAAGGTAGAGGAAAGCATATCATGACTACGGCAGCAAGCGATCTGGAGCAAGCCAGTTGAGACAAGGCGATGCTCCTTGCCTAGTGTGGTTTCGCTTTGCCAACCAGGTTAAACGTGACAAGCAATCGAACTGCTCCTGGTGCATTGGTGCATCCAGATGGCGCCTGCACTGCATGCTATCTGTACCTTATTCTGGCAGCTGCGAAACCACAGTATGCAAAAGGCATGTAATGCTGGTGACTCATGCCATGTAATGATGATGAATGAGAATGAATGATGAGCCACCGCCGCGGCTTGGCGGCAGCTCCTGCACGACCCAGTCATCATGTTTACATGACATATGCATATCTGCTCAAAGCCATCGTTTCTTGGCAGCTGCTAAACCGCAGTCTGCAAAGCCCATGTAATGGTGATAGTTCTTGCAGGACTGCGCCTTGGCGGTTTGCACGTCTCCACTCCAACCTGGTTGAAGAAGGCGATCCAGACCCAGCCCAGCTTACCCAGGACACGGTCCTCCAGGGGGTCATTGCCAGATCAGGACTCAGCCAGATCACAGGAGGCGTTGCCAGATCAGGACACAGCTAGATCGCGTGAGGCATCGTCTGATGAGGACACAGGGGAGAGCCTAGCGGAGGGGGAGGAGGAAGGGTCGCAGTTGCTCGAGGCGTGGCTGTCGGGTCAACACGTGCGGTTTGAGCGGACGGGCGCTATACATCAGTGCAGAGCGGATATGCTTATTGGTGGGTCGTCATTGCATATGAGTATGGATCACGGTGTCACATGGACCTCCTTGTATTTGTGGTTGAATACATGGGGTGGGTTTAGGACAGCACCCAGTAGCTGGCGTCAACGACACGCAATAGCTGGACTGATTATGGAAAGCAGCAGCTGCATACCAGCAGCAAAAACACGACAAGCTGTTGCAAATGTGAGGCGACTTCAGCAACAGAAAGCAGCAAAACGCAAATGGGAAAGTCAAGCCGTGTTAGCAGCGCAAACATGAACTCATGACGTAACCCCAGTATGTGACCTTATGATGGTTGTTCTGCCGTTCAGGGCCGGCGGGTTTGCAGCGGGAGTTGATGCGCGGCGGGGCGCGGGCGAGGAGGGCGCGCAGGACAGCGCTGCACCTGGTGCTCTGGGGCAAATCAGACCCAGAAACCGATCAGATAGACATGGTGAGTCCTGCATTAATACCAAATGTCTGGTAGCCGGAGCCTGGAGTTCTGCTGCTGCAGAACAAAGTTGGTCATTGGCACTTGCTTCAACGTCAGGCAAGACATTCAAGCCTCACTCACTCGTACATGAGTACCAGACAGATGCTGCACGCACACTTTTCTGCAGAAGGTTTGCCGTCCCTGTTGGATCCGCAGCGCTTGAGCTTGCTGCTTGACAAGGCTGACCAATGCTTTGGGCAAGATTCATCAAATGCCACAATGGTGATGGCATGTGCAGGTGGTGGGTCTGCCTGAGGACTTGCTCTCCCGCATGAGTGTGCATGGCCTGCCACCCAACTACTGCCTGCCGCTGCGGCTGCATGGCAGCATGGACGCACCACGCTTGGAGCTCCGGGGGGTGTCAGGCAGGGTGGCCCAGCTGCTGCTCAGGCAGGCGGCAAAACCGTCAGCAGCCAGGGACACACGTGATGCACGTTCTGAGCAGGCTCCAGAAACCGACAAGAATTCCAGGGGTGTGCCATATGGAGGGGAGATGGGCGGAGGGAGGGAGGAGGCAGGCGAGCCTGAGCAGAAGTCTGGGAGGTGGGGTGTTTTGGGCAAGGTTGTGCGTGTGGCCAAGGTGGTGGTGTCCACGGCAGTACACTTGTTTGGTACCTCTGACGAGTCTCTGGCGGTGATTGAAAGGCAGATTGAGAAGGACACGCAGAGGGTGCCAATCCAAGAGTGTCAGGTGCCCTGGGAGGCAGCGTACAACTAGACCGGATATTGCATCGACTTTATTTGGGAGGCACACCGTGCTTTGGAGTGTAGGCCTATGCAGAGTGCCTGACTCCTGAGTTTTGTTGCGGTTTGAGTTCGTTTGCCAGGACAGCTGTGAACAGTTGAGTCCGGAAACTGCATCGAGTTCGTCTTTTAACTAGGACTGTGAACAAGCTTACTTATGCCTTACATCATAAGATTCTCTCGTCAGGCTCAGAAACTGCATTGAGTTCTTCTGCTAGTGCTGATGAGACTGCCCTCACAACGGCAGCGCCAGCGCGTTGCGGCTGCTGACTTTTCTACTCGTCTGGTCGGGCAGTGTCGCACTAGGAACACACATCAGACTGGAAAAGGAGGACTGGAGGACTTCAAATTTGACAGGCTGACATTTGAAGGCCAGTCTGAGTAAAGGCCTCAAGCCATCAGGCCTGGCAGAAAGCACAAAGTAGTTGCAACCATCGTTACACCATGATCATACCAACAAAACGCCGCTTTATGCCTCATAGATAGTTTCTACAGGTACCGCACCATACTCATGCTGGTCTCCGCAAGTCCTTAAGGGTCCATCTGATACACAACGGTTTGAATATATTGAGGGTCACGCACACAACATAAGAAATGTTTGCCGCTGCAGGATGAATACGAAATAATGAATTCCCCAACCCAACAAAACTGACAGGTCCAAGGTATCGCACACAGGCGCTGCGCCTTCAATCGATGGTACACAAGATGCCGACACCCCTGAGAATCCACTTGGACTTGTCATCTTCAGTGCGCAAAGCGAAGGTGGTGATGAAGTTGAAACCCTTGCGCGTCTTCACGCGATAGCAGGGCGCCTCGTAGATGCCTGTCTTCTTCTTGTCCTTCGCAAGCACGCCGGTTACGAAAAGCACGGGCATGGCGTTGAAGAGCTTCTTGGGCTCTGAGTCGACCATCCGGTTCTCACGACCACTCCAAGAGCAGCCGTCAAGGTACAATCCGTAGATGTACACGCCCTCTGGTGGTGGCTCTTTGAGCGCCTCGAAATCCTTGGGAGGATGAGTCACTTCGCTGGTCATGACCACATCGTCAAGCGCCCACTTGTCCGCAGCATGCTTGCGCGACACCTCCTGCTTCATCGCAGTCAAGAAGCCCTGAGGGTTGAAGAAGCCGGTCATCCAGTAGGCCTTGGGTCGGCCGAGGTTGAGCCATTTGTTCAGCTGGTCGTAGCGTTGAAGCATGCCAGTGAACCAGTTGCCGAGCGTCGTTGCCTCCCAGCTCTTGGCAAGCCAGAAGCTGGGGATACGGGCGATGAAAAGAGCGTCCACAGCCTCAATCAAGTTGCCACTCAGAGCAATCGTACCGGCTATGGCAAGGCGCAAGTTCTGCAGGCATCGAGTGAGAGCACAAGCGGGTCAGAACTGTGCGGTTATGGCCAAGGTCTGACTTCTTGGCAAGACGACGCAAGCACAAATCAGGTTGCCAGAAGCAACTCGACTGCTCAACAACACGACGTCAGGGCTTGCCACAGGCACAGTTCAGGTTTGCAAGCTCACCTTCAGCGTGGTGGTAGCCAGCTTGACTATGGTATTCAACCGATCGATCTCCTGCCTCAAGTGCACCGTCATGGGCTGTGTGGGACCACCAGGAAGCTTCTTCAGCTTCTCCTTGGTCTCCTCGCGATCGAACATCTGCGGAACCTTGGACAGAAGATCTTCACAGATCTTGTCCACGATCTCCTCGCGTGACAGCCCACCACCACCACCGCCACCCTTGGGCATGGTGTCGAGGATGGTAAAAACGGCATCTTGCACTTGGAGCGTGCGGAAGGTGACGTCGGCGTTAGGGTGCAGCCCAAAGACCTCTGGCGATTCAGTACCGGGGAGCTGTTCAATGGCCTGGCGGAAGGCGTCCACATCCGTCGTGTCGGGAACCCTGCCACGGAAAAGGACACATGCCAAAGTGAGAAACAGCCGCAAAACTAAATGACACGCAGCGCCTGCCAACTTCGATGCTCAACGGTGCAAATCTCATCTGCTCTGTTATACCTGGACTGCTCAGGCTGGTATTCCTCTATTTTCCCCTCCCCAGCCCTACACAAGCTCGATTCTTCTTACCTGTACGAAAAGCCTGATCGCTCGTCCTTGTAAACCTCGAAGTTAAGCGCCAACACTCCAGGGTGGAAGTACTTCTCCGCGAAGGTGTCCATCAGGAGCTGGTCGAAGTCGTCCGTGATGCGGCCGCCGTACTGGATGCAGCTGATCATGTAACGGACAGTCTCCCACGTGGGCTGGCTGGCCTTTTTCGCGTCCATTTCAAGCAAGTGGTTCTGAAAAGGCGATCAACACAGGGCCATAGAATGAGTCAATCAGTGCAAAGTCATTCCAGGTGACCGTCGATTCGCCCTGATTCGGACAAGATCAAGCGTTGTTTTTGGGATAGTCAGTAACACAATAGTCTTCTGGCCCACAGTGTCTACATCACACTATGAAGGATTAACAGTGCCCGAGTCTTCGTCAGTCACTACAATTCAATCGTCTAACCAAATAAGCAGGCAAGCCTCACCTGCAGGAACTGCACACACGCGCTGAGATCCGACTGGTTGAACTCATAGGGCACGTTCCAGCCGATGGGGCCGAACTTCCTCCTCTCCTGCGTCACGCTGTGCAGGAAGCACATGACGAACAGCAGCTGGCGCCAGTACTGGTGGCCCACGGCGTCCAGCATGTCCTGAGTGACCCACTGGTAGCTCGCCCGCAGACCGGCCTTCATGCCAACTGGAGCTTCGTTGGTAATCTGAACACACCAAGGCAAGGCAACGCATAACGTGAGTGTAGGGTTGAGGCGTTGTTTGGAACTGATAAGCCAGGGCAAAATGAGGTTTGACTGGCCTGGGCCCTGGGGCCGGGTCACAGGCAACAACTTGAAATGACAAGCGAGGGCAAGTTCGGGTGTGACTCGTCTGAGCCGTTCCTCAACATTGGTCCCACTGGCCATCTGCTGCAGCACACTGTTACAGCAAGTCTTGCTGCTGCACAATGATGATGGTAGGATTGAAATATTGAGATGGAGTGACAAGCCAGGGCAAATTGAAATTTGACTGACCTGGACTACTTCTCAACCACCAGCACCCGTTGCTGCCAGCACACAAGTCTGCTGCATCAATGCAAGTCTTGAATAACAATCACCGCTGCTGCACCAGTGCATGTCTCTCACCTTGATGCCCATCTGCAAGAGGCCAATGGGGAAGGACGGGTGCGGCTCCGCAGTGATCCACAGCCGGAAGTCCTCATGCACGTTTTCTTCCTTGACCAGGAACGTTTCCACCTCCGTGAGGTAGCTGAGGCCCAGGTGCGTGTTCTGGAGCAGCACCCACTGGCCCTCTAGACTGGCGGTGGCCATCAGCTTGCGCGCAATCACCTCCTGACCCTGTGGCACAAACACACACCACGCCTCATGGTAAGCATTTACAATCCTTGCAATTCGTGCTTCAGGCATCAGACAGCCAGGCCATTCATATAAGCACCACTGATTGAGTTTGACTTGCTGCTGATCAACCATGTGTTGTTACAGCCTCTTGAGCTGGCCTGGCTAAACAAGCTCTCAAACACAAACAAGTTCAATGCTCACCTGGCCCATGGACACACCCAGCGTCTTGATCTTCTTCTTCTTAGCCAGATCCTCGATCAACTTGGTGGGATCGGCACCAGGCGACAGCAGACAAATGAGCGGGCACTTGTTGTGGCTCTCAATCCAGGCGCGCTCCATGTTGAGCGGTACGGACTCGACGAAGCGCTGGCCCAGGGCATCGGCGATGTAGTCGGCAGCAGCAATGAGCGTGCGATCCTCACGGAAGGTCTTGACCACGCACATGCGCTCGAACTTGGAAAGACGGTCCTCATAATCTGGCACCTTTGCCATCTCCGGTGCCTCCTGGTCGTACCACTGCCTCCACAGGCCGTCATTACGGAATACCGAGTCAGGGATGTCACGGAAGGCATCCATGCTCGACAGTGCGATGATGGCGAGCCAGACTGAGTCAGGGATCCAGTCTTTGGGCTTCTTGCGCACGCTGTTGATGTCAAGCGCACCGCCACCCTTGAGGAACACGTCCAAGTCATTCGTCTGCGCAGAAAGGAGACATGCAACATTGACCGCAAGCACAGCAAAACTCGCGGTAATAGCATTTGGCTGGTGTTGGAATTGATTGTGGGATGGCTCACAGGAATAGTCGGACTAGCCCAGACAACGCACAAGTCCTGCCACGCTCGTGCACCTTGGAAGCGGCTGGTGCGCGCTTGTCTCTCCTCACCTTGATCTTGCCGGCCGAGACCAGGATCTTGTTGGTGAGCATGAGGGCGAAGATGACCTTGTGCCTCTCAAACAGGCCACGCTGGATGTACAAGTAGATTTCGTAGGTCATGTAGTCGATGATGTTGTTGATGCGCTTGCTGGGCATGTTGGCGCGGTCGGACCGGTCAATGCTCATCTCGTACAGCTGATTGAACTGCGCCAGGGAAGTCTGGTACATGCAGTTAACCACGCTGAACTCGGCGATCAAAAAGTAAATCAGCGTAGCGCGGTGAGCAACTGGACGGTACTCCTCACACGCCTCGTTAATCTTCTTGTTTGTCTCGCTAGCGTTGGCAAGCTTCTCCGTCACATCCTGCGCCGTTTGTTTAGTGACGGCCAAGACATCAATCAGCTCGGTATCGTCCAGCAGGTTGCCCTGGCTGTTCGATAGACGGAACAACAGATCGTCCTCGAGCTGCTTGATCTTCTTCTTGTAGCTTTGCACTTCCTCGAGCAGCTGCTGACGCTGCTCCTCCAGCTCGTGCTTCTCCTTGAGAATCAGCTTGCCGAGTAGCTGGTCCTCCAGACCCGCCATTGTCACGGTGAAGTCAACGATGGTAACCTGTGCAGATGCAAGCAGGGGCACGCCTCCATTGTTCGTTCAGCAGCAAGCCACGGTCGGACAGGTGCACAGGAGACAAACAAAACAGCTGAAGTTATCGCTGTCGTGAATGCCCAGTGCTTGACGACCCAAGCCCCAGGCAGGACTGGGGTAGATGGATAAGTTACAACGTAGTGTGAGTGTGGTGCCTACCTTTGCGCTCAGCTCAGGCGTGAAGTGTGGATTGGGCAGGCGCGTGGTGCAGAACAGCCTGAAGGTGTCAGTGAAGTCCACCTCCTTGTCGGCCAAAGGCACCACATACGTCTTGCCCTTCTTGATCACACGCCTGCACACCAAACACAACAAGTCAGAGCTCAGTCAGTCAGCCGCAGCCATGTCTACCTTGCACTGCACATCAATCACAACTACCACAGACGACCCGACGCAACCATCAAAACGCAGGTGAAGGCGACCGATTCCGTGCCAGAAGCAAAGTTGCATACCTTTCCAGCACCGGGTCCAGAACAGGGTCCAGCTCCTCCTCGATGTTCTCGATGAGCAACGGCTTGCCGAAGGAAAGGCAGTCCTCGAGGTGGTTTCTGAACATGCGGTCGTTCAGCTGCGTGACCTTGAGCTGGTTCGCCTCCTCTCTGTTCATGATCCAGATGCGACCCTGGCCCTGGGGATCGACTAGCACAGGGTAGCGGCTGGCACGCGTCACCATGATGCCGTTTTGGATGGAGAGCTCGTCCGTGGGAAGACCTTGGAGGGTCCACTCGCCGACCTGAGACGCAGGGTAAATGTGTGTGCAAGTTGTCTGGACCTGCTCTATCGTCAAGTGGTAAAGGCTTTGCACACTGGGCGACATTCCGGCATACTCTGGCAGTATGATCTGTGTTGTTCACCACTACTGCACACGCCAGACTGTTTTTGACCACCGGCAAGACTCACCTCACTATCGTCCACCAGGAATTTGGTGACTTGCATATCCGGGGTGACAGGGATGGTCAGCTTGATGCAGTCGCCGTAGAAGTCGCGATTGATGAGCAGCTCGCGGAACTCCTTGTTGAATGGACCCAGGTAACTGACGAAACCGCTGGCCAGCGCGCAGTCACCTGTCAGACGCTGGATCTGGGTGTCGAACTCCTTGGATTGTGCAGTCCAGCGCACCTGCAACAGTTAGGCAAAGATACACGTTCGCAAAGTGTATATAGTGCAGCCGCCGTCGGCAGCCCTGTTTTGCGTAGCTTGTCATTGGACTTTGCCCAAAACATCTGCCTCACCTCCTCTCCGGCCAGAGCATTGATGAGCGCTGTCGCGCTGTCCATCTTCTTCTGGGTAGCTGCAGCATCGTCCTCCAGCGCCTGCTTCTGCGCCATTGCAGCGTCGAACTGTGCCTGCATCTCATCGAGCTTGGCCTGCACCTTGGCCATGCGGTCCTCGGCGGCGTTCTTCTCCTTGGTGGCGATCTTGAGCTCACTCTCCGCTTCGCGAAGCTTGGCAATCTTGGGCTCGACAACCTGAACAGCCATGCACACGATTGTGTGAAAGGGGGAAGAGGCGTGCAGGTGCGCGTGCAAAGGAAACAACGAACAAGCAAATCAGACAACGGAAACAAGCAAAGGAGACAGCGGAAGCATGCAACAACGAGGCAGCATATGGAGAGCGCATGAAGATGACAGCACTCGCTCTCGACTAAAGCACAACTCAGTCGCTCACCTTTGCGACCTCGTGGTATGTGCACATGGCCTCAGCCCAGTTACACAGACCGGCCACGTTACCGGACGCCTTGCGCGCCGAGTCGTAGTTGAAGTCAGGCGCGGCGAAATACGGCTGAAGCAGCTCAACCTGCAACGATTACAACACCAAACTCAGTGCAAAATCCAGGAACGCTCTGTTCACGGTAGAATCTGTGAAAAATAAAAGAACGTGCTGGTTTCTGATTGCAGCCATTGGCTGCGTTCTGACGGTTGACGCAAGCACCTTGACATCATTTGAACAAAGCAGATAATGTCTGACAATTCTTGTTTCTCTCACCGTTTCATCGTTGATCTGCTCCTTGGGGAAGTTCATGAGCGCTGATAGGAAGTTCATGTCGCTCATCATCTTCACGGCCATGTCGTAGGTACCCAGGATGACCATCACGTCCTTGGGCATGTGCCAGGACACAGCATCCACACGCCTGCAGAGAGAAACGAACAAACAAGATTAGTCGAGCCTTAACCCAGGACTCCCTACATCGAAATGTACGCCTTGGAATAAATAGTGACCAGGTCGGCGAGGGTCGTTTTACCAGACCCTGTCATGCAGCTGTGCCCTGCCCCTGCTCTGACCCACCAGTGCCTGAGGAGCAGCACACAATCAAAGATGCGCTTGATGACGTCAGGGGGGTTCTTGAGCGCCTTGAGCGATGTGATGTCCTTGGGCTGGATGGAGTTCAGGGCCGTCAGGGCGGAGTCCAGGGCGGGCTTGGCAGCGGCCAGATCACGCTCAGCATCATCCTGAGGTCACGAGGACAGATAACAGGGTTCAGCTTATTCGCAGCAAGCGGACGTTGCAAGTGGAGAATATGATGCATTGTCCTCATTGTATCCAGCAAGGATGCGAAGCAACTACACGTCAATCAGCCGAGGCATGCGGTACACCAGTCAGTACGAGGTAGGAGGTGTCGCACCTTGACTGCGGCAATCTCCGCTGCCTTCTTGGTCACGGAGTCGACGATGACCGCCACCTTCTGCTTCTCCTTCTCAGCAATGGTGGTGGACTCGGTGATCTTCAAGCAAGCGGGAGAACACACACACATCAGTATCACCGCGATTCCCATTCTGTTGAGCTCAGTCAGCAGCGTAATCAGCCCTCCCAAGGCGAAAGGCCTTCAAACTATTCGACACATCACCTTTGATTGCACTCGCTGAGCTCAACCACTCTGACCAACCTGCTTGAGCAGCGCCTCTGCCTCTTTGGCCGCCACTGCCAGCTCCTGGTTCTTGATGGCCAGCTCGGCCTTCATCTTGTTCACGTCAGCCTTGGCCTCAAACATCTTCTGCAGACCGCCGTCGATAGAGATGGCCAGCTCCTGGGTGTAGGCCCACTTCTTTGAGTAAAGCTCCTTGTAGCCCTGCAAATAGTCATGGAAAACGCAATCACGGTCAAGAAATGCCTGGCAGCTTTGCAAATTTACGCAGTAGGCAGCTGGCAGCTGGCCATTGTTGGCAGGATTTGATAGTGCTACACAACCAGGCAGTAAACCTGCTTCTTTGCAGTTCACATTGCGTGGAGTGATACTAGGATGGCAACAGAGCTGTCAAGCCCCAGCTTACCTGAATGAAGGACAGGTACGACTTGGGCGTGACGTACACATGGCGCCGGAACTTCTCGAAGTATTCCGTGCATGCAGCCGTCACGAACACGTGCACGTGACCCATCATGAGCTTGAGAGCATCCTTCGCCTCGGGAGTGCAGGCCATCTTAAACTCGTCGATGAACTTGCCGGAAACGGCCGTGAGCGCCTCTTCGGGCCAAGGCAAGAACCAATCGATGGTGCAGCCGTTGATGAGACCAGGGAATTGCTGCGCGCGGCGACTGAACTTGTTGCCGACTGGAGAGAAGCACAGCACCATGTGGAGGTTGTCGCGGACGCGGTTGAGGAAGAACGCATACAGGTTCTCCCATGTGTCGGGTGTGCCGGGCGACTGGGCCTTCATGATTGGGCGGATGTCGTTGACAATCATGTCCAGCTCGTCCTTGGGAAGGAGACCAGCCACCTCGCCTGCAGACAGCATTTCATCACGACTCAAGGCTTGGAAAATGCAGAACGAAGCTTCAATCATCGCAAGGCTGAGACATCAGATCAGTCTGCAGCGCATCAGATCGGCAGCACATGCTTGATGCAGGTGAACGCAACCATTTTGTCGGCAGCGCATCAGCAGCTAAGCCAATTCATGTGCTTTCCATGCTTGATGCAGGTGAACGCAGCATTGCTATTGCTACAGTATCTCACCTGTCATGAGGATTTGGTTGATGTACTCCAGGAAACCTTCGTCCTTGACCTCGGCATCGGTGAACAGGAAGCACACGGGCTGCCCCTTGAAGCCCGCGATCTTGTAAAGGGCCTTGATGTCCTCGAACAGGTTGGTCACGTTGTACGTCTTGGTCACGGTGATCTGCACCAGTTCATTAGCCAGCCAGCCCAAGCTAGGGTCAGTAAGGCCACTAAGAGTATGCGGGATGCGCTCTGGCACCACTTGTTAGTAAGCCATGCTTCTAGAGACAAACAGAATCAAGTGCACATTCTGTCAGCGCTTGGGCCACACCAGGTGCCTGTTTGACTAATTGATTGTCGCACCTGGAAGGTGAAGGCTCCCGCGATGTACGCTGCCAGGCGTGTCAGCGACTGCTTGCCGGAGCCGCCCACGCCAACCAGCAGGGCGGACCCGCGTGCCATGGCCAACAGGCGACTAATGCGCATCAGATGGTACAGCGCGTCCGTGAACAGCACCAGCTCGAGCTTGTACACCTGTGGTGACAGAAATCAAGATGGCCAAAATGTGTGTGAAGGGCGAACCGGTGTTTGCCGCAGCAACTGTTTACGACCACGTACTAGGCTGCCAGTCTACTCTTCCTATTGCTTTCTCACCTTTGACTCCTCGTTAAACCTCCTCTGCAGTGCTTCAACACGTGCGCGGATGTCCTTGAGCCCGCCATGCACGCTCTCGTAGAACGAGGGATGTGCATCGATGGTCTCGCCAGTATCCTCGTCCAAGACAGGGTCGCGCAGGAAGTCGACAAAGTACACGGGCTCCTCCACCTGTCGCACTAGGTCAGCCTGAAAAGCACACGACCAGGAAATTGCAAGTTTGAGCGTAAAGCACCAAGATCAAGAGCACCACGCTTTGCATCGTGTTCTGTGAAGGCTGCAGGTGAATGGTGTGCAGTGGGACGCAACTGTATCCCACAGGACGAAAACTGTTGGCATGCCGTCCTCACACCTGGAAGTTCTCCTTCATGAGGTCGAAGAGCTGCTTGTCCACCCAGCCCTTGTCGTCGTATGACACGAGCTTGTCAATGAATACACGACGGCACTCATGCAGCCACAGAGCCAGTAGGTAGCCCTCTGGGCTGGTCACGTTGCCACCAAAGGCCTGGTCAGCGCTCTTGTTGAAGCGGTCACGAGTGCCTAGGATCACACCTTGGAACACCTTTGACAGCTCACGCATATTGAACAGGTAGTGGAACTTGGCAGGCGTGGGAAGCATCTTGACCTGCAAGGGCAATGTGGTAAAGCCAGCATGGGGCAAACAGTCAGGTTGCCATTGCCGCGAGCTTGAGCAACAGAATCTTTCAGTGCGTCGCTGGCCAGCTTTGAGTACACGCAGGCAGGAGTCATGCTGCACACCTGCGTCTTGTTCCAGAGGGTGATGGTGAGTGGCACAAGCTTGTTGGCCACGAACACAACCTCCTCGCTGAAAACGTCAGATGAGAAGCGCCCCTCGACCAGGCGACCAAAGATGCCATTAATCGCTGCAACTGAGGGCAGTGGCACGTTGAACAGCGCGTACTGCCGCTTAAGACGGTTGGGAATGTCGTTCTTGCCGCCACCTGGCGTGTTCATGGCAGCGACGTAATGTACGTCGACCATGAACTTCATGTCGCCGATGGGCTTCTCGAGGGAGTACATGCCACCCTGCTCCAGGAGCTGGCGGACGATCTCGTTGGTCACCTACACAGATGAACAGGGCGCGCCAGCACAAGTGAGCATGAATGCGCCGTGAATGTGTGCAGTGACTGCGTACGGCAGGGAGAAGCAGTGTGGCTGGTGGTGCACTGGCATCCAGGGTACAGGCCAGACCACTCCGGGAGGGGTCTACTTCACGCCAGATCAAGGGCAGCCAGGACAGACAAGGCAGCCAGGCTGGATGTGTTTTATGCAAGAAGTTTGAGGGGTTGCACGCGGCTCGGCGCACCTGGTCACCCCACTCGTTGATGTAGGGCATGCTGATGTCATCAATGAAGACACACATCTGCTTGCCGCCCGGTGGGCCGTATGTGCGGCCCTGGCGCTTCTCCACCGCCCCTTCAATAGTGATCTGGAAGATCTGGGGGCTGGTCAGACTGGAGAACGTGATCGTCTTCGAGCTGGTCGTCTCAGGGTTGAAGCGGGCAATGAACTGATTGATAACCGACGTCTTGGCTGTGCCTGGTCCGCCGACAAGGAGAGATGACTTGTCAACGGAGTAGGACAGGTGGAGCAGTTTCTCAAAACGGACGCTGTCCAGGGTTGGGATGATGAGCTGAGCGAACTTGGGCTTCTCCTCGGCCCTGGGGTACGTCCAGGTGGGCACCATGTGCTTCCAGTGCTGCCAGGACATCTCTGCAGACCAGTTGCAAATGCAGACAGCGTCAGCTCACCGTCTGGTGCTTGCATTGCATTTGAATGAACATATCATACCAATACCAGTGAGCTGTGCGTTGGTCAGGAAGTAACCAGGAGAGTAGTACATGAGGGTGGGCCAACCAGTCGCCTATCATTTGCTGATTCAACTCCGTACCTGACTCCTCCACCAGGTACTCATAGATGGTATCAGTCTCATCGTCCCTGGGAGGCATGTTGTGTGCGAATGAGCGCAGTTCGTGGTCCAGGAGAGGCCGCTCCTTGACGTCCAGCAGGCCGCCCAGAGCCCAGGTCAGGCAGAACAGGAAGATGCGCTCCATGCGGGTCTCATCAATAGTCTTGCCTGCAGCAAGCATGGGAGGCATTCAGGGCATGCATGAAATCATGCGATGTGGCGAGTTTTGAACCGCTCCAGCTGTGTCAGGCTGTACAAAGGTGCTTCGTGTAGCCTGTGCAGTGGGTGTAACTTGCCTGCGTCCTTGAAGGCTTTGATGTAGCCATTGAGCAGCGTGAGCAGGGTGTTGACTTGGCAGACCTGCAGAAGCAAGAAAACAGACAACCGTGAGTCAACCGCGAATCAAAAGAGCGTTGGTGTCAACAGCAAATTGAGAGCAACAGTCTTCCCAATGCTCGCTGCATCTCTATGGCGGCCTGAGCGGCGCTCTCTCACCTGTTCGTTGTACATGACAGGCCGCAGGTTGAGACGGATGAACTCCAGCATCCTGTTGACGTACTTGTCGAACAAGGGCTGCATGAGCGGCGCTTCGGTTGGGTCGCGGCGCTGGAGCCACGACTTGACCACAGGCTCCCAGGACAGCTCTGTCTCGGACACAAAGATAATACCGGCACGGGACACCTACAAAACACACATCCCAAGGTCAGATTGCAACCAGCAACACGATACGAGGCTGCACCTTATAAAGGGATCTCTGGTGTTGGTGATTACAGGCAAATGGACTCACGGTGGCTGGAGAGGCGTTGGAGAGGTTCTCTGGCTCGAACATGGCCTTCATGGCAGGCGTCATAAGAATACGATCGCCGTTTGCCAGTGTGAGCACCTGCGAGAAGCACACAATTCACGGGTCGAGAGTAAGAGTGCATGGAAGCAGCATTGGTATCAACAGCATTGGCAAGACTGGCAGAAGACGTTTGCGACGTGGTTTTCATTGAATAATCAGTGACTCGGCAGTCAACACTTACCTTGTTGTCATCGAGCACGGTGTTCAGGTTCTCAATCCAGATGGCATCCACTGGCCCGTCCAACACAATCCAGGTGTTCTGGTTCTTGTTCTTGGCAGCGCGGCGCCACAGCACGGCAAAGATACCGTCGGTCCAGTCGCCGGTCGAGGCGTCCATGCGACCAAACATTTGGGGCGCGGTGATGGCCTGCGATAAACATGAATGCACGCGGGTCGCGTCAGCAACACTGCAGCAAATGCCCACTGATCACCTGGTCAACATGGTTGGCGCTTAAATGTTGATCGACAAGCTGGTCCACCTCAACTGACTGTGAACTTCAAGTGCAGCTGTAGAGCACGCTGTACACAACTCTTCAGAATAGTCCAAGTCCGGCCCACCTTGGGGTTCATCCTCCAGATGACGTGCTTGGTGCCCAGCTCGGTGAGGGCTCCCGCCAGGCACTCCTCGATGGCTGACTTGCCTCCGCCGGAGGGCCCGACAAGCATGATACCGTGGCGCACGAGGTAGGTCTCGTACAGCTGGATGCACTTGTTCAGCCAGGTAGCATGCAGCTGCAGACCCTTCTCAAGGACAACCTGCATGGGGTAGCGTAAGATAAGGAAGAAGTAAGTGCCTGGCCAATGCCCTGACTTTGCCGCAGCCGCCTAGTCAAGCAAAGTGGGGATGGCGTTAGTCAGGAGTCAACAGGCAGGCTCAAGCAAGAGCGACTTGCCTTCTCAAGTGCCTTGGAGATCTCTGGGAAGCTTGCCCTGTCCGCCTTCATGCCGGGGAACAGGTCGTCAATGAGCGACAAGAACAGGGGCACGTCCTCTGCACAGGGCAGGAGCACATGCACACTTGTCATCATAGCGAGCGCTGACCAGGTTGACACAAGGCTTATCGACCAGCAGGTCATCTAACACAATTCCTTTGTGCTGTACTTCAAGCCTGCTAAGCTGCCAGAACGTCCATCAGGGGACAGAAAACGCACCTGCCACAAACTTGGACATGTTCATGTCTCGAAGCGTTCTCATCATAAGGAAGACCTCTGACTTGTCGGGGTTGGCACGCTTGCTGGTGCCCGCAGTGCGCAGCACTGAGAGAATGTTACGCAGACCAAAGTCGTAGTGGGCCTGCTTGGACAGCTGCTGCTCACACAGACCGTAGAGGACGAAGAATTTCTGCAGGGATGAAAGCAGCAAGGCGTGTGCAGTGAACAAGCGTGCGTAGACCAAGCCAAGAGCTGCACGGCCGACATTGATCCACTAATCTGATTTGGCTATCTGCAGCAGGGAAGCGAACGGCACGTGTAACTGCATACACAGCATCTGTCATACTGCCATGTCATACTGCCATCGCCCTGAAGATGTTATCTGGATGCCATGGGTCACAAACCTTGGACAGCACGTCGTTCTCCTGGTAACCGCACGCCGCCAGCTTGACCTTCATAATGATTTGCCTGCAAGCCACATGTACAACCAACGCTTGCTCAAGCAACTCAACAAGATGGCCACCCACAACCACTTGAACTGCATGCCTTGTACACACCCAGCCGCCAGCTATCTTCCGGGGCTCTTACCTATTACCTACTTGGTACTATCTGCAGCACCAAGGTAGGCAATGCTTGACCAGCTGCCAGTTATCTCGCAGGGCTCTCACCTATTTGGCACCATCATGGTCACGCCACGGAACAGAGCCTTCAAGTTCTCAGGCAGCTCCTGTCGGCCTGCATAGCCCGGGTTCATGGTGATGAAGAAACCGACGCGTGCGTCCAGCGACACCACGCTGCCGTCAGTGAACACAAAGCTCTTCTTGCGCTCGCGAATAGCGGACAAGATGCAGTACACCTGAAGCACAGCACAACACAACACATCACAACACCGATGTAGTGATGCTACAAGGCTGGCAAGCTAGCTGACAGTGCGTTTGAGCTCTAGAACTAGCACAAGTCAGGATTAAGGTGTAAGGGGAAGAGTTTGCCAGTAGAGCACGTCACTTGACGCTGTCCCTGCCCTGACTGCAGGGTTGATACCGTGATTGAGCACCAGCACAGCCTGCCTAGTCCTCCGACTGTAAGGACTACACAGATGTAAACAGACAACACACGTACACACACCTGCTGTGCGCACACACTGAGCACATCCAGGTTGATGCGGTTGAACTCATCAAAGCATCCCCACAGGCCAGACTGCGCCAGGCCCTTGTAGATCTTGCCCATGCCCTTGTAGTCCATCTGATCTGAGCAGTTGAACACCACAACGTACTTGCCCAGCGTGTTGCCCAGATCCTTGGTGGTCTCAGTCTTTCCAGTACCTGGAACAAGTTCACGGCTTAGGGCTGGCTTGGGGTAAGCTTTGAATTGGATGATGAGTATTGATACTGCCATCGTTACTTGGGTCCAAGTATTCATCATGTGATATTGTCTGAAGCCGATTCTCCCTGCTTTGGATGCGGATCAGGTGATCAGTAGAAGATACTATCTGAGGCCGACCGAACTAAACCTGGTTTGAAGTCTGAACTCAGGTGGTGTATGGGCTTGTAAGCTTAGTGGATACTGACTTGAGCGATGCAATGGTTGTTGCACTGACTGACCTGCAGGCCCCGCGGGCGCTCCGCCCAGGAACATCCCCAGCGCCTGTGACAGTGTGATGTAGCAGATGTCCGTGAGGGGGGTCACCACCAGCCGCTCCTTCACGCCAAGGTACTCGAACGAGTACTCGAAGTCCACGTCGCAGATGGAGATGATGGTCGTGTCCTTGTCCTCACGCCAGTAAAAACGGACCTGTAACGAACAAAACCGACACAGCATGTTGAAGTGACAGTATCAGCTATGACATGCTTGGCAACAGACCTGGCGAAGTAGTAATAGCAGTGGTACCATGCTTAGCAGGACACACTGGCACTCTCGAACACACGCACGCTCGCATGTCATTCATTCGTCACACTTCCACTCAATGTCACACCTGCTTGAGCCACTCAAAGTCAGTTGGGTCCTTGATCTTCTTTTTGAGGAGGTCCTCTGTGGACTCCTTCTGGTGCATGTGCACGGTGATGCACGTCTCCAGGTTGGTGCGCTGGATGCGGCTCAGCTCGGTGCGCAGAGTGATGATGACCATGTCGCGCAGGATGGCATCAACCTGCAACAACAAGGCAAATGCTCGCTCTACTGCCACACTACATGATGGCACAAGGCTGCTGACTTCTTGCCCTGCAATTAGGGGCACGTGTACCAGGGGTCCTGTCTATATAGTGTAGTCTGCCATAAGGATCCAAGGAAAACAACGTTCATACTTCCGCAGTACCAGAGGGCACTGCCTACACTGCAACTGCAAGTGAGTGAATGAAATCCTGTGCAACTGGTACACGTGTAGAGGAGGTCCTTGGCTCGTATGGGTGGTGCTCTGCACGCACCTTCTTCATGTTCTTGGACATGATGGCCTTGTCGGTCTTTGCGTTGGACAGCGCTGCCTGGGTGTCGCCCGTCCACTGGAACTGAATGCCCAACAGGGACACCTGCACGCATGAATGGGAGCCAGCACAATCACGAAACAGGGCCAAGCAGGGGGCCAGCAAGATTCCGCATGGCGTCAATGAGTGCACACGTTGGATGAGTGCATGTGGCTGCATTGTATCCTATCAGGACACAGCCTGTTTTCTTACCTGTGCTGGGTTGCTGAAGATAAAGTCGTCCAGTGGCATCTCCTGCACGTTTCTCACAGCCCTCTTGGTGCACTGCTTGACTGTGTCCTGCATGCCGTCCACAAGACGCTGAAGCCACACCTCGATGTTGCCCTTTGCGTCCACTGGCCGCTCAAACTCAACCTGCAAACACATCCAAGGTGATGGATTGCAACAAGGAAGCGCCGACGTGAAAATGTTGCAATGAAAGTAATAAAGTCCCGGATATCACTCTGTCGTGGAGACTGAACACCTGCACTTGACGTACCTTTTCGCCCTGCTGTGAGAACATCTCCGTCATCCTGGTCTTGTCGACCTTGTCGAACGTCACGTTCGTCAAGGAATCGAACAGACCGGACTGGAAATGAGGCACCACGCTGGGTGGGTCCGAGCCAAGGGACAGGATCTCCAGCAGCGTGGGGTCACTGACGAAGTAGAAGCGAGGGAATTCGGCACGCTTCGTCTCCAGGTAGGCGCTGAGAGACTTCTGGCACAACTCGAGTTGCTCGAGCAGGTGGGGAAGCATGTTCTTCATTAGCTCGTTGCCGTAGCACCTGCGCGCAAAACCGGCAAGTCAGGCGAGGTTTAGTCTAGGGTCATTTTAGGGTTTGAGTAATCGGCAGTGTTTGCAATTGGCTTACGTGTTGACGACGTTCAGCGTCTCTAGTGCGTTGGTAACAATCTTCATGTAGTTCTTGTCGATGTTCTGGAAGCGCTTTGCCTCCTGGGGTAGCTGCTTCACGATGTCACCGCCGGAGAAGACCGCTTCCATGTACATCCACATGTTCTGCACAAGGCAAGCAAGGCGCAAACGTTATGTTATGTTATGTTATGAGGCGCGGTCTTGGCTTGACACAAATGTACAGTCGCCTGTGCAACTGTGCAAAAGGTAAACGAGTACGATTCGTGTGGACAGAAGATCAGTTTGCTCACCTGCACCATCAGCCACTGCTCGACAATCTCGCTGACGGTGGACAGCTTCACGATCCAACCTTGGACCTCATCGCGGAACGGCGCGCTGTACCTGCAGGCAACAACAAGGAGCGACACCAACTCAAGCGTCGACTCAATCAACCACGCTCAAAGTGCGAGACACACACGCCGTGAGGTGCTGCTGCCAATCATGCAGCAAGTACCTGTTGGTCGCCATGGATCCAAGGGTCATCTGCGAGTCCTCAAGCTTCTCGATGAGCTCAGCCGTGTCCGCACCCTTGAGGATCACGGGACCTCGGGTCTTGTACTCAGCGAACACGAGGTTGATGCCAGCCCAGTCAGCCTGGAAACGCGAATGTCGAAAGAAATAGTAGCATCAGCAAGTGGCAAAACATCAGCCACCAAGCGCCCCTGACAACTCGGATGGCGAGAGAAGTAGTGACGTCAAGGTAGTAATAGAGGCGAACGGCCACCAAGTCTCGTTTGACTCAAGAATGGTGCCCAGCTAGGTTAGCCCATCTCACCTGGATTGCGGCAAGCTTGTTTTCGATCTGCTCCTCCTTAACCGCAGCCCCAGTGAGGTCCTCAATCTCCTCCCTGTTTTTCAGGATGTTGCAATCCAGGAGGTGCTGCAGCTTGAAGGTGTCCTCGGCCAGGTTGAGCTCATGCCCTGTGATGGTCATCACTTCCTTCCAGTGACGCTCACGCATGGACTTGTGGGTAAGAGCCTGCAAGCAGACAGGGGCACAATCTCAACTTAGCACGCAGCCGTAGCCTCTTCAGGATAGCGACCACAGCCTGGCCTGCCCCCTTTTCACTCCTGGTGCATGCACGCATTCACGGCCTGGTCTAATTTTCTTGTACACTCGTCTGCAAGCACTTGCACATAGCACGCACGCAAACACGCACAGGGTGGTGATGTCGACTGCTCCAAAGCGCCTGGATAAGCCATATAATGATGATGATGACACACACACACACACACACACCTGGAAGAGCGGAAGCATCTCCAGGAAGTCATCAATCGTCTTCCTGCAGTCCAGGTAGGCAGGCCACTCGCGCAGGGCCTTGGGCAGGCGCTTGCACTGCGCCTGGTACTGGTTCACAGTCTCGCCCATCTCGTCAATCTTCTCCACAACATCCACCCAGAAGTAGTCTCCATAGCCCTTGATGGTGGAAATCACAGTTACGTACAAGTTATACAACCTGCACAAAGGGATCGACACAACGGACACAATCTGCTGCTGGAGAGCAGAAGGGCCACCAGCTTGTGCACCACGGGCTAGCTAGCTGAATTGAGCGCTTTGTCAGGTTGTGGTACACCAGGTGGTGGTGTGACGGCATGGGTTCGTGCCCCAAGGTGGACTTGTACGGCCAGCCTGCCCCACCTGTCGAGCATCTGAATTTCCTTCTCCGTCTGCTCGAGCTCTGGGTACAGCGTCACTGGGAGCCCGAACAGCTCCTCGCCACTGCTGTAGTTCTCCCACTTGCGCTTGCGAACCTGCAACAAAATGAAGTTTTTGTAACAACGTCTACACCGCTGCAACCTGCTCTTCTCCTGCCTGCTGGGGGAAAGGGGGTACACGTAGGGATACACTTACTTTTAGTTTATAATTTCAGACTGAAGGCGAATAGGCAGCTGCTTTGCATCAATTCATGCAGTCTCCTATCCTCCGCCGCTGTGGGTGAGGAGATACACATAGGGCTACAAGCAACTCCGCCCTCTGGTACCCGCAACCCAAATTGAGACTCAAATGCATGAACAACACACTGTCAAGCTCACATTCATAACCCTTCTACGTATGGCCAACCCCCCTCTCATCATGCAGACGCCCCTTCTTCTCTGCCTGCTAAGGGTCTGGGGATGCACACGCCCCATTCCCTCGTCCCTCACCTCGAACATCTGTTGGAACTTTCTGAGCCTGTCCACGGCCTCCATGGGGTCCAGGCCCGGCACCATGGGCCCCACCGCCTCCCAGTCCTTGCGGAACAGCTGCGCGTCCACCACAAACGCCTTCACCTCCTTGATCAGCTCGCGCTTAAAACCGACCTGCACGTGACACACATGAAACCACAACAGATGCTGTTTTTCTCACGTGACAGAGCTGTTACTGGTGTGTACTTCGCACATCACCTTGCCACTCCTTGATCAACTATGATCCTTGAGATGTGGCGCCTGCAGTGTCAAGCGGGACCCTGTGGAGCATTAAACTCTGACCCAACCCTGACCGGATTAGGCAGTGCCAAGTGGGAACTAGCTCAGTGGCTGAGCATCATATCCTGATACAACAATGGCCACATCTGCCTCACCTGCAGTCTTGTGAGGTTGTCTGAGACCTGTGTGGCCAGGATGCGCAGTTTCTTCCAGCCGTACCGCAGGTCTGAAACCATGGCCGTTTCCTCCTTGGGCACGCGTACCTCGTACCGCATCAACAGGCCGTACATCTCCTCAATGGGACCGATGAGATCGTCAATCTCACTCTCCTTCTCCCGAACCTGCACAACATAAACGCAAAACCTTGCCATGTGAAGAACGCCATCCCTTCACCCGGCAGTAAAAGCAGATCTTGCAACCTCAGCAGCTTGCTTGGCGCATTTGCACGAGCCAGACTTATAGTTCCCGTTCATGTCACACTTTTCACCCCTCACACTTTGCTTCCACTTTTCGCTCATTTCACTCACCTCCTTGAGCACAGCCATGATGCCCCTGACATCTTCCAGATCCTCAATCTTCCTGTTGAGTTTGAGCGTAGTGTCCCTGATGTAGTTGTCAAAGGCCTTGAGGTCCTCGCTGCCCTGCTTGTGCAGGTTCAGCGCAAACTGGGCCTTCCAGGAGGCAGCCTCGCCTGAAAGAACACACACATAAATGCACGTACAGGCACATGGTCAGCTCTCACACACAGGCTTAATCCAACCATTTGGGTAATGCTGCACCTACCGCTTAGCTACCACAGCACGCTATAGCAGGCAACAGTGCCACAGCAGGCTACATTGATAGCTGCCACAACAGGCACTCACTCTTGAGAGAGGTCTTGAGGGGCAAGGTCTCCAGGGACAGAGCACCAATGTTGTGCACTGATGTGATCAGGTTGATCTCGGTCTCCACTGCCATGTACCTGCACACACGGTCAAGTTCGGGCAAGCAAGGATAAGTGAGAGACTCATGACATCTCGCTCAGACTGAATAGACTGAAGTTTTAGGCCAGCCAGGATAAGCGACAATTGCTGGCACCTCACTCAAGTCCTCACACTCGAACTGAACTGCAATGCCAGTGTCGCAGGAATTGCCTGCGCCACATGTGGGGCATGTGGCTGTGTGACTCACTTTTTGAGCTCCGCCTCAAACGCTTCGAGCGTTGGGTTGCTCTTCATGAATCGCTCGTAGGCGGCCTGGAGGTCCTCCTTCCACAGGAACGAGTAGCGGTTGAACGTCTCGATGTAGTCATGAACCTGTGGGGCAGCAGTGCACAACACATAAGACACATACTGTATCCCACTAGCTGGCTAATTGAGCGGCAAGGCCAGGCATGGAACGAATAGCGCTTTGCATGGCCACGAAGCACTGCTATTTATCTGTTTACCATAGCCAGCCCTCAAGCAAGGGCTCTGTTTGGGTTGCTCTGCCGTGCAGCGCCTCTGTGTGTGCTGTGTGGGTTGCACTGCACAGTGCAGTGGCCTGACGGCCAACTGCACGCCCTGTGGCGTAAACCCAAGGCCATGCATAACTCAAGACACAATGCAGTGCTCCATTCTCACCTGGTTCTTGATTCCCTCCACGCTGCCCGTAAGCCTGAGAATGCTCTTGACGATCTCCTTGTCCGAGGACAGAAGCTCGTGGTATGTGGAAACCTCCTCCTGGATAGGGCAAGGGCAGGATGATCATAGGGTAAGGCTAGGGTAAACATTAGGTAAGGCCATTGATACACAAGTGTTGCTCAGCCTCGGTCCAAGATGAGGCCTGAGCTGGTCACTCTCTTGTATCCTTGAAGTGAAAAGCGAGTGCATCTGGAAGGTGTGGGTTATACATAGATAGTGTGACCTGCAGCGAGACCAGCTGGCAGGGGTGAGCTCTAGCCCTGGCTCCTCACCTGCCCCCAGCATGCGAGTGCCTTGCTGGTGGTTAGGGTCTTCTTGGCGCACTCGTTGATGGCCTTCTGGATGTCCTCAAGGGGCGGGTTCATGGCAACGTTAGGCACCTGAGCACAGGCAACAGAGATCACATCCTTTAGTACCAAAAGGTCACCTAGTTTCCTTTCCCCCTTGCCGCTGCTGAGGAGTCCTCCCGGGATGGAAGGCCATGTAAACACCAGCAACAGCAACAACAACAACATCTTTTGACACCAGGCAAGGGACATGCAGTCAAGGTGCCGACAGGCGACCGCGGCATGGGCGACGACAGGTGATAATAGTTGCACAGTCGGAAGAGCTTGAGCACTTCACAGTAGGACGTACTCTTGCACTCCAGACACACATGGGCACCAGGTGAGCGGGCTGAACCTGAACTTGACTTGCACAAGCAGGTGGCATTCGGGACACAGAATAAAGAACGAGGTTTGGAAGCACGTGCAAGTAGCCTCAGCCCACCTTGAGCTCGACATCTACATCAAAGAAGGGCCTCTCCATGTACAGGAAACCGCCTGACGTCTTGTTGCCCAGCCGCTTCTTCATGGCCTGTGGGATAGGGACAACATGTAAAGTACGACTCGGTTGCTGAGTTTTCCAAGCAGGTGTGTGTTGGTGTGTATGTATCTTGAAGTAGCGCTCTACCACTGCAAACTGAGGCTAGAGAGAGGATTAAACAGGGCTGGCTCCAAAGCATGGTCATGCTGACTGCATGCCCTTTATGGTCAAGTGCCCACCACTACTATTCACAGCCTCAACAACAACACAAGGACCAGTATTGGCGCGTCTCCTACCTGCAAGCTCTTCTGTACGCATTGATAATTGGTCAATAACCGAGGCCAGCCATGGTCATTGCGTTGTCCAAAAGGCAGTCAGTGCTGACTGCATCCCCTTGGTGGGCAAATGCTGACTACTACCATTCACAGCTGACTACTACCATCCTAAGCCCGAACAACTTCGGGGCTGCTTACAATCAATGCCTCACCTGCAAGCTCTTCTGTGTGCACGTGAGAATTGCCTGGTACATGAGCTTTGAGTAGTGCCTCATGAACAGCCTCAGGTCCGCGTCCTCCAGCACCATGGCCGTGTTCTCCCGAGGGTAGGTGCGCACCAGGTGCAGCAGGTCCTCCATGGAGCGGCGCACCTCCTCGTTACGGATCTGAAGCTGCTTAGCCTGCAAAATGAATCAAGAGCGAGCCAGGGTTCGGCATCATTCAAATTCACTAGCGAATTGGACAGAATCAAGCCAGGGTCCTGCATTGCATGAATTGGCTTCCAAGGGTCGGGTGCATAGGGGCAAGGGCAGATATAACAGTCGTGAATACAAGGCCGATTAACGCTTCAGGTTAAGGCTGAATCTGGAGCTATGCATAGCTCATAGCTCCGAAGGTTGCACAGTTTTCCACCAAACCCTCAAGTTGTGTACATGCTGGCTCACCTGTGCTGCCTGGAACTTTGCCTGCACATTGATGAACTCCTCGTACGTGAACGACTTGTCCTGGGGCAGGTCCACCAGCAGGGTGTTGGCGATGGCCCGGAGGTTCATCTCCACGCGGTTGTCCACCAGGTCCACCACCTTACGCACCAGCTCCTCAAGACGGACCAGCCCCTGTGCGGAGCGGCAGGGACACAGCAGGGCTTGCGGTGTGAGGAACAGCCTGGCAACAAGTAACAAACAGGGCGATGACAAGAGGTGCAAACTGGCGCTGAAGGGCGGTCGTTTGCTTCTGGTCTGCGACGACGGCAGCCCTGTAAGAAACCCGGAGCCAACAGCTAGGAGGGTACAAGCATCAAATACCTGGCATAAGCTAGGCAGAACAGCAGCCAGCTCTGCCCTGCCCTGCTGAGGTCGCTAACCTGTGCCCTGCCCCGGCCTGCCCATGCACCACCACACACTCACACCCACACCCACCTGCTTGAACCTGTGCAGGTAGCCATCCACGTTCATGCTGGTCCAAGTGAGCAGCGAGAAGCCCGGCGAAATCTTCTTCTCCATGTCCTCGAGGTGCGGCCGGAGCAGCGGCTTGATGGTGGACTGCAGGCGCCCCACCACGCCCTCGTACTCGCGCACCAGGTGTGACATCTGGTTGTAGTAGTACTTGTACTTCTCCTCCTGTAAGGGTAAACAACAAATGAGATCTAAATCAGAAATGCGTGTACTTCTGAGTAAACCGGGTAAGCTGCTCAAGATGCTGATTTATCAATTGAGCCTTGATAGGCAGCACTCCATATGACAACAAAGAGAAATTCACGGTCTACAGACGCTGCTGCATTCCATTAGCCTCCCATGTCCTTTTCCCTGCTTCTGACCTGCAGCAGGACCATCATTGCGCTCTCTGGCACTGGGATGTTGAAGCGCTGCATGTACTTGGTCTCGCGGATGAGCTGCATGATTTCCTTGTCGAAGTTGACCAGCAGGCGGGAGGTCTCGGGGTGCTGCACCAGTAGGGGGGCGGCCAGACCCGCCTTGCACTGCTCAATGGAACGCAGCCACGCCTGCAAAGCATGGAACACAATTACGTACAGTCTGCTTGACATGTCTGCTTGAGTCTGCTTTACATGCCTCAGGCAATGCTGAGCCGATCCAGATGGCGTGCCCTGCCTTGAAAAGCAAGTGCTGCAGTAGCTCGTGTTACGCTACAGAAGAGACAAAGTTTGGGCGAACACAAGCAGGCAGAAACATGAAATAGCCGTTAATGCATGGGATTTGCATGACAATTCTTGAACAGTGCTGAGCCGATCCAAGTTCAAGACTCAATAAAGGGTGCCACTCAGTAAGCTCACCTGGTACCAAAGCGTCTCAAACTCAATGAGCGCCTTGGCGACCTTGTTATAGGTCTTGACGATCTTCTTGCTCTCCTTGGAGGCCATGAGGGCCTTGTTCTGTGAGAATTTGAGCATGGGCGTCTCGATGCGCCTGAGCAGCTGCCTGGCCCACATGATGTTGCCCGCAACAGGGGGGGCGTTACGGGGGATGGGTGGCTCGTACTTGTGCTTTTCATACAGCTTCTGGACGGCTTCCAGGTCACGTGCATAGTTCTGGAAGATGACCAGGTACCTGCAGAGGAGGGCAAGGGCCAGCGTTGTGTCATCAAAGCGCCAATGCCATTCAGGGCTACAGGGGTCAGATGCGCAGTCACCAGGGGAAATCTCTGTGGGTGTGATGTTTGGGGAAGAGTGGATGTGTGATGCTCAACAAGTTGAAGGTGCAGTTGCTGCAACCCTAAGGTGCCGTGGTTGCATTGGCTGACAGCTTAGAGAGCAGCCGCTCTAACCCTAGCCAAACCCTAAGGTGGAAGAAAATGACATCTCTGTCTGATCCCAAACTCACTTGGACTCAAGATCATTGCGAAGAGTCTCGCGCTGCAAGATGGCCTGGAACTGCTGCAGCAGCGACAGCGCATGCTCCGTCGACGTGATGTGCTCGAAGGACGAGTTGACAAAGCCTTGAAGCTGGATCTCGAGATCGTGGATGTTCACGTTAAACTCGAGGAAGTCGCGGTCGAACTGGTTGCGGAAGAAATCCAACAGATCGTACGGCTTGCGCTTGACATCATCAATGATGTTGTTCAAGTTGCGGATCATTTGTTCCAGGCCCTCGATGTGCGTGTGCTGCTCGAGCGTGCTGAACTGATGGATCGTTGTGAACATATCGATCAACTTGTTCAGCCGCTTCGTGAACAGGTCGAACTTGAGGAAGATCGCCTGCTCGTCGAAATCGAACTGCTTGCTTTTGGGCTGGCTGGCCAGCTGCTCCTTGGCGAGTTTGTAGTGCTCCTTGTAGGTGTGGGCTAGCTCTACGCTGCGCTGCATGTTGTTGATGAGCTTTGGCTTGTCCTGGTCCCAAAGCTTGCCTTCATCTGAAGAGCCAGACGGGACAAGGTACGCCACGAATTACGATTCATCAACGCTGTTAACCCTAAGTTACCCTAGGCAGAGGTAGTCATGTTATGAACTTGCTAGCCCTATCTTACCCTTAGGCCCATGTACGGAAAGAACGAGTAACAACATGTAACAACTCTACCACTCTACCACCGCTCCACTCCATGCATGCCCAGCTTGTCCTGGCTTACCAGTGATCTGATCCTTGCATCTCCGGATCATCTGATTGGTGAGCTTGGTGAAGAGGCGTGTCATGTGCTCAGGCGTGCTGTAGTACCGCGCAATGGTGTACATCATGCGGATGTTGCTGATCAGGGCAGGCACCGTCTCGGTGATGTCCTGCACATTGGCGGCAAACAGCAGGCTAGAAAACGACCCATAAACACGCCACATCTGCGAAACAGCCCAATTCCTGAATTGTGAATCAGCTTGAGAGGTGTTCACTGAATGATGGCAGCATTCAAGCTTTCCCCTTGACTACCTGTACAGCGCCCTGGAACAGTGGCTCTAGGCTCTTCTCCAGGGTGGCCAGGTACTTGACGTTATCCTTGGCCTCGTTGGCGGCATCTGTCACCTGAGGGCACAGGCCGCAAGGTGGGGAACTTCAGAGACTAAACCAAGGGGCTCACGTACATGAAGGGCGAACGTTCGCAAGCCATGCCCGAGACGAGGACAAGATCCTGAACGCTGCCTGCACCCCACCGTGCTACCTGTAGTCCGCACAGCTGCTCCAGTAGCTGCTGCTAGCCAGGCTAAGTTTGACGCATGACAGTGCTGTTCTCCCTCCCAGCAACTAGCTACGTATTCCTACCCAACCTAGCAACAAACCGCTTGCTTGATCCTGCAGGCCTGGCCTACTCTCATACAATGACAGACACGCGATGGTTCAAGCCCAAGGTGTGATGCATGTATATATATGCCTATATGCCTATATGCCTACCCACGAGGCCTACCAGCTCAGCCCGGATGTGAATCGTACCTGGATATCCAAGGACTTCCAGCGGGCGTACCCCTTGGACTTGCCCGCCGCACACACGCCGAGGACCAGCTTGCACTCTCTCGTCTTCAGATGCTCCGTGATAGAGTTGAAGTTCGACATGCGAGTGCGCCAGTACTCGAGCTCTGTGTCTGGCCCTGGCTCTTCTCCATCCTTGATGCGGTTGGTCTGAGCTAAAAGGTCCTCTGTAACCTTGCACCATTCGGTGATGCATTCCTCAAAGCTAGCCATGGCATGCTCATCGGCCACAGCTGCGTTGAGTGAAGCTGGCTTGAGATCGTACTGATCTGACAGGGGGCCTTCGGGCATGCGGAGGTCCACACCGCCACTGACTGTGGCCACAGCTTCGGTAAGCATGTGGCCAAATTTTTGCGTGCTGCTCTTGAACTCCGCTGTGTGCTCCTGTGGAACCTTGCCCCATGCGAGCTGTTCTTGGATGATGGGTAGGTAGAGCTCTGAGACAAGGGCGCGGAAGTTGTCCAAGGCACTGCCTGACAACTCGCCACATGAGATGTCTGAGTCAACTGTCTTTTCTGTCACGCCCTTGGGGTTGACGCGGGCGAAGAAGACGGCCTTGCCACTGACACGCTCGTTCTGCGCATGGGGAGGCATGGGCGTGTGAGCTTGCATGCTCTGGATGCAGGCATGCATGGCATATGAAGTTGTGGTGTTCACCCACCGGCCCCAGACGATGCAGCGTGACCTTGGTGCCGGTAGTTTGGAATGTGCCATCCCTTGTCCTTTCGCTGGGGATCTGCAAACACAGGTACAACACGGGTGTCAGAAGGGGCGATGGCTGAACCGATGCAAGCTGCCTTTTGTCCAGCCCTCATGCAGCGCACCTCATACACGTACACAAGCGATTGTGGGCCGGACGGATCAAAGAATGCGTTGACCTTTGCTTTGTCGAGCCTGCATGGGCGGAGGAAGGGCGATGCCGATGATTTGCTGCTGCAAATGTGAGTCGAACAGGCCTTTTTCAACAAATACTTTACTCACGAAATCTGCTTCTCGACATGGTTCTCGGGGATACCATAAGCTTCGACCAACTGCAATGGCACGCGGAATGGTGGTTGGACATTGCTCGACACAAGACCGCGTGACGCATGCAGGTGGAGCTGTCCGCACCTTGCTGACAAGGAACCGATGGCGCTGGTCAAGCGCCATGGCTGATAAGTGGTTGCTGTCGCTGTGCTGCTCCTTTAGCCTTGACTCTGCTTGTCGAGGAGTTCAACTGATCGCTTCAAGGGCACTGATTTCAAACAGGCTGACGGCCGAGCCACGGCATCTGTACAAGAATAGCCCGCGCTTAGGCTGAAAGCCAGAGCTTGAAGGCCCCGCGACTTGCAGCATGTGGTCGGACGTTTCTGCCGTACATTTTGTCTGGAGCTTGGCCTGGCCTGACGTGCGTGAGCTCCCCACCTTGTAATCACTTGAAGTGAAGTAAGCTGTGTTTCAAACTGCTTCGTATTCATCCGTGGTGCATTTGTTCCATAGAATGGGCAGTGCTTACCATTTTGTTGTCTTGAATGCATGCTTTGAGGTAGACCAACAACTAAGAATATAGCCTTTGACAGCCCACCCAGTTGCGGCCCTTGACGGGTCCTTGGTTAGAATCCGTTGTTGAGAGTTATCTCTGTTTGGATGCACTGGCTAGGCCAGATGCACTTGGTTTTCAATCGAAGTTTTTGATTTGGTGTTGGTGTTGGTTATGGGGGGCCAACCCATTAGGCCTGTGAGGGCCTAATGAATCCAGGAGCCTGTGAGGGCCACTGTACCAGGAAAAGCAATGAAGCCAATCCCAGCACTTCGGGCCGTAGATTTCCTGCTGCATCTGCTGTTGCTGCTGCTGCATCTGCCTTAGGCCAGAACGTGGCTGGCTGACACAGTGGATCCTGCGATGCTTGCCACCTGTGTGCACAGCCCAGAGCCTGCCAAGCCATTTGCCATGACTGCTGTTGACGGCTCTTGCTGCCTGCACAGAAGCTCACAGGCCACAAGGATGCTGTGCGAGATCTCATCACATGAGTTTGGAGAACGATTACAATATTCTCCCTGAAGCATCCTCATCCATGCACATGCCGCATAGGGCCACATAATGTTAAAGGCTCCTTGCCTGATAACATGTGTGGACGTCTGCCTTTCAAGTTTGAAGGAGGGCACAGTTTTAGCTACACGGAGGGGAAACCTGGAGCACGATGCATACAACACTGGCCACCATCAGAAAAGTCACGGGTGGCGAGAGCAAGAGGTGAAGATTGCATTTCTGTGGTACGGCCCATGGACATACCCAGAGTTTTGCAAACAGCATCCAGGATGCATGTGGTTGACACGTCTAGTGGCCCTACCATGATCATCAGCAGTGTGGCATCAGTTGACCACCTGCGCAGAGACATGCATCGATGTAGCTAACCCGGCCGTTTCTTGACAATTAGCCCTGTACGCTCCCGCCTCCCATGGGAATTACGACGCTAGTTGCTTTTTCAGATTAACAAGGGACAATCCACACACCATACACGTAAGATGAGTTAGAGGAAAGACAGGCTGGTACGGCGGACACAAGGATTGCAGGATATCGCAGGCAGTCAGTCCCGAGCATTAATGTCATTCATCATCCTCGTCTTCGTCATCCTCTGCATCCTCAGATGCAGTGCGTAGCCACTCCAGGAAGCCAGCAGCCTGCAGCAGTGCAAAAGAAGGGTACAGCCACGTGTGGTCACGTTAAACCTTAGGTACTAGCCAGACTTATCCACCTCCCAGCATCCACCCCAGCCGCTACCCAACGCCTGCCTGATGTCTTTCCTTCTCGCCATGTCCTGCATGCCTGGTTATCAGTGCCATGCAATCTAGAAGCAACAGCAGCAGCAGCAACAATCCATCATGGAATCCATGGTGTTAAAGCGCACTCTTAATCCATCACACATACAATTGTACATACTCGATCATGGCCTGCTCTGCTGCACCCAGGTGTTTTGGTGAAAAGCCTGATGCAGGCATACTCAACTCTGACCTTTTCTGTTAGGCCGGTCACTCACTCTTTTGAGGTACTCTTGATCCTCTTCCGCGTCCTCTGCTTTAGCAGCCGCCCACGCCTCTATCCCGCCCTCTGTGAGGATCTCCTCGTCGTAACACAGCTCAAGAATCTGAAAGGATATAAGGGCATTGAAGAACAGAGTGGGATATCATGGACATGCCAGAAAAGTGATTGAGACTGCATTCCTGACACTTGATTGTTGATTCGGACAGAGAGACATGGGATTTGGCAACGCATCTTGTCCTAGGTAGGTCCAGAAGTGCACTCGGCCCCGGTTCTCATCATCATCATCATTACATGGCTTTTCATGGTTCAACCCACGGTACTGCAGCTAGACACAACAGATCTCCAAGAATTACGCGCCTGACAATCGTTAAGAATTGCACTCGGCCCCGGTTCTGAGGAACTAGGAACAACCAAGCTCTTGCAAATGCCTTTGAACCTGATCTTCCGATGACACCTCACACCCCATCCGGCTCGATTCAAACCCAGACCTGCCAAACCTCATTCGCACTCCAATCCTCACCTTCCCAAACACCTCCACGTACGCTGAGCCGTGCTCCCCCTTGTTGGCAAACACGTCATCTTCGCTGCAGTAGTCCTCAAACGTCAACAGCAGCTCCTCCTGACACCAGCAAGACCAGTGTGGCAGGTGCAACACACGTGACAAGCACAACGCCACATGCAATGAGGTGCAAGTTTTCTACAACAAAGCTAAGGCATGATAAGCTTGACCCACAACCCTTAGAAGCCTCCTTGCCCCTTGAAAGCATGGGACTCATTACAGGGAGCTTCCTGCAGCTTCCTCCCCACATTCCTCCTTACAATGCACACACAAAGCAAGGCCACCACACCTGGCAGACCCGGCACAGCAGCACCGGCAGGGTTTGAGCAGTTTCTTACAACGAGCTTGACGAGCGATCCTCGCGTCTTCTCCACTCCTCCCTCATCTAGGATTTTTTGATTCCCTGCGCGGCACCAACTAAGCATTGCCGATGCACACCTGATCTTCCTCTGTCCTCAGGAACTTCTGTAGCATCCCCCGGTACTCCCGCAGCAGCTTGCGGAACGCAGTGAGCATGGCCAGCTTGGCGGGGCGGGGCGAGCCGCGGGGCGGGAACAGGCCGATGTACTCCTGTGTGACCCAGTCGGGTGCCGGCAGGCACATGGCCAGCAGCGTCGTGAACATGTACTTGGCCAGGTCAGCGAAGGAACGGTCCTCGGCAATCTGTGCAAGGCGAGGGAACACAGGCACGATGACAGTGTGGAGTGACACGTGGGCTGCTGAGTGTGCTCAGTGTGATTCGGATTTGATGCCGGAGAAGCAATGACCAATTGCATGTAGGGGTCATGATGCACAATGATGTGCACACTGACGCAGAGACCAACATCAAAAGGAGTGCGGAGTGTGCGTAACGTGCTTTAAGATTGATACCGCAGCAGCTGTTTTTTGCTCACCACGTGCTGCAGACAACTGCAAGGGCAAGTGGGCTGTTGAGTGTGCCAGACATGCTTGGGAATTGACGCCGCAACGGCAATGGCTGATCGCATATGACAAGAGGTTATGTCTTGGCCCCAACGTAATTTGAGGATACACAACAGCGGCAATCATCAGCATCACCATTACATGGTTTTCTTATTATTGCAGTTTTGCAGCAGTAGGCAGATTGCATCTGGCGTACCAGGCGCCTACACCAACACCATAAGTGAGTATTGCATGAACAGGATGGCTGCAAAAAGCAGTGGGAATGCCACAGCGGAGTGCCACTGTCCGCTGCCTAAGACATGTCACGTGTGCACGTGACCAGCTACCCACCTTCAAGCCCTGCAGCTCTATGTTCGCGTTTGACTGGTCGTACTTGAGCTTGACGCAGCGCAGGAGCGTCTCACTGACCTCCAGCTTGAACTTGTACTCGGCACTGTCATCGGCATCCGCGTCATCTGAACAGGCCAACAGGCAACGCAAGCGCTCTACTGGCAGGGAACTGCAGTGACCTATCTTTGCTAGTATCTGAGGACTAACTCTGATGATCACTTTTTACAAATCCAAGCCAGGCACACATGGACAGGCTGCCCTCCAATTGTCAGCAGCTGGGCAGTTGGTGAGCACAGGGACCGAGCCAGTCGAGAACTATGTACTCCAATTGAACAGAAGGTCAATCCAGTTGGGCTAATTTCAGTGTGACCTGTCGTACCTGTGTCTACTTCGTCTTCTGCTGTCACTTTGTTAGCATTGACCACTGCAGCCTCCTCCTCGGCCTCCCGCTCCCCTTCCACTGCAAACACCTCAACACTGAACCATACAACAACAACACGACAGTTGGTTTAATCTACCAGAAACGCGAGAGGGCGAATGGAGACGGGTAAGCAGGCAAGGGCAAACCAGCACAGCTGCCCACCAGCCCCACTCACACCGCTCATGTTGAGGAAAACACAACTGATGTAACCGACCCACACTACAATCACAGTGTGCGGCTTCTTCAAACGCAACTCAACCAAAAATGGGTGTGTTGGCGTGGTCCACAGGAACCTCAATGTGAACCCTCCACTCCCATGATGTATTAGACGTACAAACAGATGCGCACAGCCGTCCCACCAGTCGACAACCGTCCCACACTGGTTCACAATCACGATATATTGGGTTGACAAGAAACCTCGTTCTAAGCACCCCACTCACATGTTAGGTGGCGTGATGAGCTGCCTGTCCATGTCAAGGGTCTCAGTGGGGTTCCACCTGTAGCCCGCCCCGCCCGGCCCAACCACATCCGTATCAAAGTGCGCCAGGGAGGAGGCCTCCTCGGCAGGCACTGACTGGCCTATGGCTAGAGCCTCGGCAACCTGCATGACGGATTTAGCAAGATGGAATCAGCACCATGGCAGGCATGTCACACGCAAACTTGATTGCATACTTGGTGTGGCAAACAGATACCGCCAACAAGGGCAGCCGGTCCAACAAAGGCAGCCGGTCCAACAAGGGCAGCCGGTCCAACAAGGGCAGCCGGTCCAACAAGGGCAGCCGGTCCAACA